>CAKAOI010026572.1:0-24442 GCA_916701655.1 Sebastiscus albofasciatus
GCTGTTTTCATATATATGCAATCCACTGTTTATAATTACAATAGTCTATAAACCAACTTTTAAGTAGATGAGCTTACAGAAAACAACCTCAACATTTCAAGTTGTTTCTCAGACAGACATTATGAAGTTGTTTGTTGAGCAGGTATAATCTCTAACTAGATGTTTTCCTCTCCTACCTGTGTCTGTGTAGGGATGCAGATGCCGGCCTTGTTCCAGCATCACGCGGAGTTACCTGGGAAACACTGCAGACGCCGGAAGGCCCGGACGGTGTTCTCAGACTCGCAGCTGTCCGGTCTGGAGAAGAGGTTCGAGATCCAGCGGTACCTGTCCACACCGGAGAGAGTCGAGCTGGCCACGGCGCTCAGCCTGTCAGAGACACAGGTAGAGACACACACACACACACACACCTGGAAGCACCAGTTAGTGCAGGGGATGCAGAGATGCAAGGATGCAGAGGA
The DNA here is from genome assembly GCA_916701655.1 of Sebastiscus albofasciatus. NCBI lineage: Eukaryota > Metazoa > Chordata > Actinopteri > Perciformes > Sebastidae > Sebastiscus > Sebastiscus albofasciatus. Next base: position 459 of record CAKAOI010026572.1, read on the forward strand.
TGCAGAGATGCAGAGATGCAGGGATGCAGAGGATGCTGTGTTTTTTTATTCTCTCCGATTTTAGCATAAATATCCTAATAAAAGTAAATAAATTGGTATTAATATGCAGCCTATTTATTAAACAAACCATAATCATCAGTAAGTGTATATAGCCTATATGGCCTTTATTATAAGAGCAATATGGAATTTGGCAATTTAACACCTGAAGAATTGATGTTTATGTGTCATTGTGTTCATTTTTTGTTTATATCTTATTTTGTATATTGGTAGACATTATTTTTTTTAATTCTTATTTTATTCTAACGTTTTTATCTATTCTTTTGTTATTATACTGTTTAACTTGCACCAACAAAACCAAAGCTAATTCCTAGTGTATACCTCTTACACCTGGCAATAAACACCATTCTGATTCTGAGTAAATTATAATAATAATAATAGCACATAAATTAAATACATTCAGGAAATAGCTAATATATAGCTTATATAATATAAGTCTAGTAGGCTAAATATGAATTATATAATCTCTATTTCATAGGCAACTTCTTTATGTGTTGTTTAGGTTATTTAAATAAATGTAAAAATAAATGTAAAAAATAATAATATTTTGGATTTCTCTAGATTACAGACCAATATATTATATTTAGGATGTTTTTTATATACAGATGAGATAGCTTTATTTATCCCCGAAGGGCAATTCAGTTTCTGCAGTCAGTCCACCGAGACATTTATACATTCATACTGCACAATCATCAATGACAGAGGGAACACAGTAGGTGGCATATGGGGAGGTGCAAGATCAATAAAAGTACAAGAATAAAAATATTTGCAATAAAAACAAGAATACAAGAATAAAAACAAGACGAGATAAAAGAATAAAGGAATAAATAGAATAAAGTGCCAAGAGTATTTTGCACATTGCAAATTAAATGTCAGGAATGTTCCCTAATTGCAAATACGGACAACCATTATATGGTTAGTGCAACATAACTTTGCATTCAAAGTAAATAAACCGTGTTTGTTGTAATTCTTGCAGGTGAAAACGTGGTTCCAGAACCGTCGGATGAAGCACAAGAAGCAGCTGAGGAAGACTCAGGACGAGAGGAAGCCTCCTGGAGAGATGGAGAACTCCAGCGAGGGAGAACTGACGGAGAAGAGCTCCGAGGAGCAGAAACAGCAGCAGCATCTCGGAGGGCTGCAGGAGGACTCCTACCTGCTGGACGAGGACAACGACGACGACGTGGACATCGAGGAGGACATTATCTCTCCGGATCATCTACTATAGTACAGTAGGCTGCACGGCTGTTTCCATCTGCAGCAGACTGTCACTCTGTAAATGTACTGTACATAACTCTGATTACCTTCCATTATAAATATATATAGCCCAAATTAATGTTTTAAAAATAATGTTCATATTTATTCAAACATGCAAATTGATTTTTAACAATTTTATTTCCTCTGTAAGTGTTGTTATGTCTGACAAACAGAATATTTCATTATTATTATTATCATTATTATTATTATCCTAATATTATTATTATTATTATTATTATTAGCCTAATATTACTGTTATTATTATTATTATTATTAGCCTGCAAATTTTATTATTATTATTAGTAGTAGTATTAACCTATTATTATTATTATTATTATTATTGATATTTTATTTCCTCTGCAAGTGTTGTTATGTCTGTTAAACACAGAATAGCTCACGCTATTATTATTATTATTATTATTACTATTACTATTATTAGCCTATTATTATTATTATAAGCCTATTATTATTATTATTATTATTATTATTATTATCCTAATATTATTACTAATAAGTCTAGACATTTGTTCATGTTGAAATGTCACCTATACGTCTTTTTTTATTGTCAGACGGAAAATGTACAAATAATTACAGGCCGAAATAAGCCACCAGCTCTTTGCTTTGTATCGCATCATGCTGCCCCATCATTTGCACTTTTATCCCAAACGAAATCTTCTCTTTTTTCAATTATTCTACTTTTTTTTTTTACATTTTTTTATTTTTTTCCGTTTGTCCATATAATGTTGAACGTTTTGTAAAATCAAGTTTTGGCCGAAGACACTTCTGGCATTTATATATTTGTGTGTGTAAATATATATATATAGTATATAAATAATGAATCTGTTCTCGGCTTCGTTTATTCTGTTATACCTTTTATTATTTATTTTAAATTTGTCTTTCTTATTTAGCATTTAATATCTCAACCGTGCAGGGATTATTTGCAAAACAACATAAATATTAATTTAGCCTACAGTGTTATTATTATTTAAGCTGCACGTGTGCATGTGATCGTGTCTCCTCAGCATGCAGCTCGGTGCTGAATACGAGGCTGCTTGTTCTCTGCGTGCATCCAGCTGAGCTTTAAACCTCACTGTTAATATTCTCCCAGTAAAATAACATTAAGAACTGGCAGCAGGGTTTCCTTTATGTTACTGTCAAATTAACATTATTATACTGTCGCTGAAATTTACAGCTTTGTACTGTTAATGAAAAATACTGGTTTTTTTTATTAATTTGACAGTATATTACAGTTAATTTACTGTTTAAAGATACATTATATAGCTGTTTTTCACCTTTCTTTTACATTATCTTACTGATAATGCACTATTTATTTTTTACATACATTTTAATAAACATTATTTTTTGCCTAGATGAATAGACTTAGCAGGTTACAGACATAGGAATAGTCACACTAAATACAATTAAAGGCACTTGTTAGGAAAAAGGCTATAATAGACTTGTTGACACTTTTCCCAAAATGTGTGTCTCTAGCTGCTACAAGCACAGAATGAAACCATAAAGATAATTCACTGATTTTACAATCATGTACAATGTAGGAGCCTCACATGAGCAGATCAGGTCCCAAAAGTCAACAAATCCTGCATGAAGCTGTTACTGATGAGACTTTAGACAGTCAGCAGCAGTAAAGTGATGTTTTTTAAGAATGCATTATAATTATAATATAATTAATTTAACAGGTTTCCTTTTGTATTAACAGTAAAGCACAGTTTTTAGCAATAACAGGTTAATACTGTTGAAATCCTGCTGTAAATTAACAGCAATTGTTTACAGTGCAGCTCTCAAAGACTGCAGGTGAATCAGATTATATGGATTCCTCACTGAAGTTAAGCCTCTAAAAGTGATCTTCCACACTGAACTTCAAGTCCCTTTACAGATATATTTCTATAAATTATGCTTAGTTGAGAATGAAATTCACTACAAAACAAAGAGCAGGAATGAGACATCCTTCTGTTTGTTTGCTTTTAATATTAATTAATAATCTTCTACATGGAAGAGAGGAAAAAAAACAACTCTATTTGTTCTATTTGTGTATTTTAGCTTCAGTTCATTGCTAATAATACTCCAGGGTGTGGCACATGGGTCATGCATTTAATGATGGGATTATAGAGGCTTGATGGATGTTCTCAAGAAAATCAATTAGTCAACAGAGTCAGATGGAAAAATCTACAAATATACTAAAAAGACATTTTAATTTTTCAGAATAAGGATTCTACTAGCACAGCTATGTTGAACACAGTGTGTGTCTGCTGGTAAATTGTCTCTGGAAATTCAGAGAATGGCTCCATGTGTGAAAAATATTTGGTCCTATCATTTATTTTGAGTCACTATGATCAACACCACTGTTAATGAATTAATATTTATTTGACCTAAAAATATTATTTTCACACAACAATTTAATATGCCAATAAATAAAATATGCCATATTACATACAAGCATTTAATGTGTTTCCCTGTGCCAACATAAATCTGGGTGTTCAGTGCAGAATGTGGCCGTGGAAATACTTTATTTATATTTTAAAAAATGTTATCAGCCGTAGTCCAAATTCAGTTTTTGCAGAAATAAGATATTTTTACAACATTTCATTTCGCTTCTGTTAATGGAGAACATTAATTCAGTATTGTTCATGGCATGAAACAAAATAAAAAAAAATCAAATACAAGAAAAAGATTTTTTGCACATTTTGGCATTTTACTGTCTAAAGATTTTGTGTAATTTTGTTTTAAATTATTATTTTTTCAAGTAATTTACCAACGGTCCACGCTGCAGGATATCTCACTCAAATAATCCTTAAATTATCAACAGATGTCCAACATATCGACTAACATTAAATCCACTTTGTGCCCTCCGGTCCACCGACAGAGCTGCAGTCAGGCTGAATATAAGACTTTAGAAGCAGATTAATAAAAGAGCAGTCTTCATGGGAGTGTTGTAGACAACTATTTATTATCCAATTATTACTGTGACAACAATGAAGGGTAGGAAAGTTTATTATTAATTAGATAATAACACATGAGCCACACAGATTAAAACAGCTCTCATTACATGTATTAAATTGTTTTACCACAAGCTGCATCTCTGACTGGGTATTTAACATAATAACATGTAATCCTCTCTCGTCCTTCCTACTGGATTTAACCATCCTTTCCTGCCTTTTGAAAAGCAATTCATGTCATCTTCAAAATGTGATTGTGATTAACAGGCAGTGTGGGGTGGGGGAGAAACTATGTGGAGAATAGGCCATGCAGAAGGTGATCAATTAAAAGATTAAGCGTTTTGCAACACATGGACGCATCTGCATTTGGACCTAATAGCAGGGCCATCAGCTCATTTTCAGGAAGCCTGCCGCCTACTGAAAGCGTACTTCTCACATCAAAGCATCCACGTCTGCCTTAGCTTCCCAATGGGCAGAAAGGGATGCTAATTTGGCCCCCTTCTTGTATAGCGGCGAAAGACTCCTTCAATTAACTGGATTTCAATGGCAAAAAATGAGTAGGTGGGACCTAAAAAAGATGCAAAGAGACTGAGTCTGGATAGGCAGCGTTTCTCATTAAATTAAAAAGGGCTCCGTCATTTGTTCCCAACCACGCATCTGAGGACTTAACACTAAAAACACAGAGCTTCAAAGAGTCCATGATGGGTTAAATAGAGACTATAATCTAATTAAAATATTGCACAGAGGTAAATAGTGCTTTGATAATGATCTGAGGGTTCAATTAGTAAAATGAGCTGCTTGAGAGTGTTTTGTGTTGGGGAGGAGTTACTACTTAGAATATATGGCTACAAAACGCAGGACTGGGAGCAAATCAGGAGAGCTTCAAAGTGTCATCTTTCATTCGAGCAGGTTTTTTTTTGGGTGTGTGGATTAGTCCAGGTTAAACCGGGTAACCAGGTGTAATGGGGTGAGAGGAGACAAACTGATAATGTGGCTGAAATAACAAAAAATAGAGTGTGGGCATTAGCCAGTGGTCGGGGAGAGCTGGAAGTGGACTGTATAATGAAAATGAAAAAAGGCTTAGTGCTGTCGGTGATTCTCTGATTGCTCAATGGCACTGTTGACATACATAGAGCAACAGTCGGTACTTTACTCAGGGAGTAAAAGCACAACACTGCCTGATCATACATGACAGCAGCATTAGTGTTTACCATGCTGCTGCAACAATCAACAGGCTAGATCAATCTCTAGCTGTAGACAAGCAATGATGCAAACATGGCAACACTGCAAAGGAGAACTGTTGGGCTGCGTCCCAAATCAAATCAGGCGTTGCAGTGTGGGAGTTGCACTTAAATGGTCCATTTGAGTCGAATGGCCCGCTGATGGCCGGCTACGTTATTGGCTGCTGCAGCGTGACGTTGGGTTGCCTTTCTCCAACTTTTTCAACTCTCAGCTTTTGGTGTGATTGCAGCCTAATTCAGACTTAAGCAGGAACCAGTAGCTACAGCTGACTGGTGTATAGCCAATGCCAACGTGCTTTAAACTGCAGTTCCTTTAACAGTCAATAGACTACGGTCTATGGTTAAAACAAACACTAGAAATAAGTTATCCAATGAATTTCTGACCTGGTGACACACTGTGTAGATGTATGTGGTAATGAATGTTGATGGGACACTGGTTCTTGCAAACTTAATGAGGCAGCATGTTGTTGTTTACTACACACATCTACGACAGCACGGCTTCCTTGGACTGTTTAAGCGAATTGCACCTCGTCTCAGACAGTATGTAGTTTTCTGAAGAGCGCCACCGCCTGCTTTTCTTCTTCGTGCCGTTTTCTAAGGACTTCCAGCGTGGCCAGCTGGAGGTCGTCCAGGCCCTCCAAGTACGGAGCGTGCTCAGTGGAGACTCCAGACTGGTGTTTCTGTCTCTGTTTTGGTTGAGACTGTACGGGGAGTTTGGCTATGGTCTTGGCATATTCCAAGGCCTACGATTGAGAGAGAGAGAGAGAGAGAAAGATCCACATATGTATGAGTATGTAATGTACAGTACGAGGTACATTTCATGGGTATATAACTTTACCGATACATTAAAATATAATACATTACAATTCTCCATCGCTGATTGCATAACTGTTTCAAAACTTGAGAATTCATGTGAATTTTACAAAGTGAGATTGGTGGGCTGGTGAGCTATAACCATGGTAACACATGCCCGCCTGGCTAACCTGCATCGGAGCAAGTGAAGTTCAGCAGATCAAATCAAAATGTGTAATCAGCTTATCTACTAACCAATCAACTGTCTGGAAAGATGACATCACTCCTACAGGATCCTGACATCGAGTAAAACACTAAACTGAAGAAGTCTAATAAAGAGCACCGGGGTCAATCTGGGTATCATTCATGAGAAATGCTTTTTATATGACCAGCTGGCCACTCCGGCTATAAAACAGGACTTCCAACATGTAGCAGGTTTTAGTTGACCGTAGTTGACCGAGATGACCTCGGTATTGTTTATGAAGAGAGTTACGTTATATAGTCCCATTAGCCTTCCTAGTGTGTCTTTTCCCTTTTTCCCTGTGTGCCCAGTTCCCTGTCTGTCGTGTGGGCAAGGTTCTCCTCGAGGTTCTCCTCACCTGCAGACTCTCTCTCTTCCTGATGCAATCAACTCACCTGATGAACCTGCACAGCGGCCTGCCATCTAATCATCAACCACAGTATAGATACCCCGGTTCTCCAGCCACTCGTTTACTCAACCCGAGTGGTAGTTTCAGCATATTCTATATTCGGAGTTCTTGTTCCTAGTTATTGAGCTTGGACGTTTATCCTCCTGTGCCTATAGGATCATCATCGCCTGTCTGTCTGTCTGTCCTGCTCAATCCCAGCCTCGACATTCCCTCATTCCTTTCACATTTATGCTTTTAGCAATAAAGCCCATTGATCAACTTCCACGCCGTTGTCTGTGTCTGCATTTGGGTCCAAAACCTCACTGGTCGTAACGCCCAGTATACCCTACTGACAAACAATGAGACTTCTCTTATAGGTTTATCGAGCCTAGCACACATACAGTAAGAGCATAACTGTTAAGCTATTCATCATGCAATATTCTGACAGCATTTGACCCTTGTGAATAATGATGTTTTGCTAACCTACTGCAGACGACATCAGTTATCCAGCATCAACTAAGTTCTGCTGAGTGAATCCAGATAACTCACTAACAGGTAGGAAGCCTGTATGACATCCTCCTGAATCTCATACACCCGTTCTTTGTCATTTTGCAGTCACAACTTGTCCGTCTCAAACAACCACAAGCACACACGATTGTTGTGAAAAAGACATGTGCTATGTTTCTCACACACACACACACACACACACACACACACACACACACACACCTTCATCCTGGGAACTTTCTTGTCATCCCCTTCCAGATCCTTGGCCAGCAGAAAGGGAATCCTACTTATCTTTTTGTTCTGCTCGCGGATCACATTTGAATACAGCTTCTGTCGTTTGATTTTCTCAGCATGATGACGGTGAAGAGAGAGTGAAGAGAGGGAGTGAGAGAGAAATAGAAGCAGATTATAAAAGGGGGTTTAATTAACTGAGCCATTTCTCCCTTAAGGCCTTTCTCTTTGTGCATCCCCCCCCAGCAGAGCCTCTCCACGCAGCCCAACAAAACCAAACACAGCGAGCCATTCAGCGGGCCTATCAACATTTACACATATCATTCACTAATAGGCTTGGACCGGGAGATGGGTTCAATCTAGTGTAAATTGGCCAAACATGCTCACGTTTTACAACTGTGGGGATTAACAAAAGAGACACAAAGCACTTAACTTCTTAGGGGTGCTCTCATCTGCTTTGTAAATGTTATGTTATCTGTGGAGCAGCATGGGGGCCTTTAAATGATGACCTCTGAGGGTCAGCGGAGACACACCGACACTAGTGGACATCAGGATTTAGGCAGACTGAGAGACAGCTAATCGTGTTTGTCCAGACGCTAGTACGCTAGTCTTTAGATTAATTTCTACCTTATATAGCTGAAAAGCTGGTGGATACATGCATATAAAAACAGCTGACATGGAAGCTACAGGGGCAGATGTGTGTCAATACATCTGTTTTGAGCTGTTTAATTAACCAACCTATAACACAAACTGGTGGGGCAGTGACTACCATCAATGTCTGATATGACACTGACTGATGTTAAAGGTCAGTACTTACTGTCTTTTCAATGGCTGTGTAGTCAGCACCCAGGCCTCCAAGATTTATATCTGGCTTCAGCTGCTTGTAGTCTTTCAGACCGTACGCCTGAGAGAGAGAGAGAGAGAGAGAGAGAGAGAGAGAGAGAGAGAGAGAGAGAGAGAGAGAGATGTTGATGATCAAACATCAAGTGACATTTTTGATTCCTTAATTTGAAGCTGACCTTTGTTGAACTGAACTCCATTTGTTTTTGATTGCTGTCAAAATGGCACCGCGGCATAAACAATAAATTCCCGACTGCAATTTTGATCAATTTTTGTCGTCTCTCACTGGGTTCAAATGGTGCATTGAGAAAAAGAAATCCCTAATAATACACCAAATGATAAATACACGCCTACAGCAGACAACACGGCGAGACAGAGCCTCAATGTGAGTGACACTGTCTTCACCAAACATTTAGTAACACTGCGTCCTTCTTGTTTGGCCGTGTCTCTAGCAGCTTGCAGAAACAAACAGAAACTCTGATAAATGCACTAGAAGAAGGTGCCACAAAGGGCTCAGCAATTTGAGGAGAATTTTGACAACTGCTGATATACTGCACATGGATGAGGTACACTACTGTGTAGAGATGTATGGAGAAATATCTGATCAAATGGGTGCAAGGTGACCTTATGTGCATCTATTTGGGGGGCTCTTGACATGATAAAGCCTGATTCAGTTTCATGCTTCACACCCAGAGACTCTAGTGACCTGGTTCCAGGAATGGCAATGTCGGTGCACGAATAGCACCTAATCATCCTGATGCAGGTAACCTAATTGAAGGGTGTTTATTTTGTGTTTCCCCAACTAGGATGGTCGTCACTCTCTCAGTCAGCAAAACACAGAAGAGCACAGGAATCTCAAAAGGGCCTAAAACAGACCAGAGTTTCTGGCTTGGTTGATAATATATGCTGCAGTTCGTGAAGGAGGGATCAGAATGACACTGAGACACCTCTCTTAAGCCCTACAGAAAGGGCGTCATCACACCATGATTGGTCAAGAGGGGAATGCACCAAGCTGCTCTCAACTATCATTTAAGAGCCAGTCCCTCACACCCTGCAACAGGTGAACTGAATAACTCTCCAATCACTCAGCAATTCAACCAAAAAAAGAAAACACCAGGGAAACGACAGCAAGCACCAGAGAATGGATGGCTGCCACGGAACGGTTCATTTGGGCCGGCCAAACGACTGAACCGAGACTGCATGAAGAGCTGATCTCAGTCCGCTTCCAAGCCGACTCTGGAGCGGTTCCTGGTGGTGTGAAACAACAACCAGCAAACAAACCAACCACAGGATTTTATGATAGTAAGATATATATGATTTTAGCATGATCTGAAAAACTAAAGTACTAATAAATCCATCTGCTGATCATGAAATCGGTTCAGGAAGTGATCGACTGATCAGTATAAGGAAGGCCATGTACGTATTTATACTTAAGACCAGATCTTTTGATGGTTCTGAAGATGATCTTTCCAGATATTCCTGTGGTGTGAGGTATGTTAAGAGTGTTTTTTTACATCCCCCGATTGGCTCAGAAGTCCATCCTGGACGCTCCGATTTCAAATCGTAAACATGAGATATGCTGTTGTGTGTGAGGAGCCCCGATGACGCAGAAAGAACCAAAGCCAACTGAAAACCAAGCTGTCTGAAGTAGAGGAGGAGGGACAACCACCACCATCATGGTGGCCGCGGCTAATGCATCAACTAATGCTAAACTCGAAACATAAAAGTAGTAGTAAGATGGATGTAAGATGAAGTTAAATAACATGACACAAAAAGCATATAGAGTAAAGTGTGTGAGCTTTTAAAGTGTTTTACCTCACATGCAGTGTTTCCTTCTTAGGCTTCGATATGATACTGAAGTACTTTCCTTAGAGACATTGATGGTGAGCTGAAGTTGAAGTGATACTGGCAAGACACAAATATGTACTGTATATCCATTCCTTGTGATGGTGATGATGGTGTGTGTGTGTGTGTGTGTGTGTGTGTATGTCTGTGTGTGTGTAAGGGACCATGTGTGCATGGGTACATGCAATCCACAAGCTGCCCCAGACAAAAGGGAGCTAATCATTCCAGATTTTACTGGCTGCTTTTCGGAAGTAGGATTGGCCGCGGACACAACAGGGTACCTTTCTTTCCAAGCCCTCTCCCCTCTCTCTCTCCAACCCCTAAGTCACGCTCATCTGCTTTCATGCCCAGGCACTGCAGCAAGACTGCTTTACAAATTGAGCCTGTAATCTCGTCAGACATGATGGCTAACATGGTGGGAGAGACGGGAGGTCAGGGGGGTGGAGGAGCGTTGGGCACCAGGGGAGGAATATGTGAAGACCGCGGTGTGGATACAACTCTAAGCACTTAATTGAGTTAGGTAGACCCAAGATAGGCTAGAAAGTATGATTGCTAGTTGATGTTACACTAAATATGATACCACTGTACATAAGAATGCATGCTCATGGGGGATCTCTTGTTGGGTCTCTAAATTATAGAGTACGGTCTAGACCTGCTAGACATTATCTTCTTGTATTACAGCACCCAAAGCTAACCTGACTCATTACAGATGGATTTCTGTGTGATCTTGTGATCCTGCGATATCGTGAAAATCCAGCTGCCGTGCAAGCTTCAGTAGGCAACCATTTTTGTTGGCATCATTGGGCAAAAATGTCATAATAACCTTTCAGCATATTGTAATTCAAGTGTTCTGAGAGACTTCTGCACCTCCTCATGGCTCTGTCACCGTAATACACGAGACTTTGACCAATCACAGGTCATTTCAGAGAGAGAGAGAGAGAGAGAGAGAGAGCTGGTGGGCGGTGCTTGGCATTTCTTCAACAGATCTCAACATGCCTGCCGGGTCACAAACTTTCTCATTTCACAGCTAAACAGTACACTACAAGATGTTTCTGAAAACATTTGGGGACAGAAATAGGCATTACAGTAACAGAATATTGATTCATATTTGATCAGCGCTGCCTAGTTTGACCGTTTGGTCGGAGTTTACGAGTGATTGACAGCCGGCTCTCATAGACGGAGGCCGGACGGCAGACTCCAGATCAGCTCTGAATGCTTGTTTTCCTCCGATCTGTGAAATCTTGCAGATGCCGTTAGGAGCACCGGAGGACACAGAGGCACATGATTTTTTTCAGGTTACCTGTCTCATGCACTACTAAAAAAATAACTTTTATAAATCATATTTGCTCCATTTCTACCGACTGCAGCTTTAAAGTATGGCATCAAATTGATTAAAATATCAATATTTAGTTAGTTTGAAGTCAGTTTGCGGCAATGCTGGGGTTTAGTTTCACCAGTGAGACTTAACTAGTACAGCAAAAAGTGTTTGTGCGACAATCACCTGTATTTAAATAAACCCTGCACATGGCTGAGTCACTTCAGGACCCATCTCAGCCTGGCAAACCAAAGGAGAGGGAGAAAAAAAAAAACAATAACAGCCAAATCATTAAATGCAAATGGGCATCTTTAGTGGCCCCGCACCTCACAGACTCTCTCCCTTCTAATCACCTTATCCTCTAACACATCTTTAAATGGCTTTTCAGAGCCTGCAGCCCTGTGGTTTATATAGTCATCATCTTATAGCAATTAAGTGTAGCTTAGTGGAGCTAGACAATTAACCTGATGTTTTGTGCCCTTAGTCACCAGAACACTCCTGCTGGATTAAGCTGTCCCTGCATGGAGACAGCTGAGGGGATTATTTGGGGACTTCAAAGGGGCATTTATTTGTGTAACCTCTCGTGTACGTGGGGATTAAAGGGGAATGCCACTCAATTGAAGAATTCACGTGTCACTTTTGTTAGGTGAAACTGCATAATGAGTTCTTATTTTTTTCTAACTGCAATTATTAAGTAGTGGGTTTTGTAGCCCTTGAGCCCTGTTTAGCCACAGAAACAAACATGTTTTTCTGTGTGACATCCCAGATTAGATGATGAAACACAAATATAACTGTTCTACAGTCGATGAAAAACCTATCCCTCCTTTTAGGACACACCAACCTTATAAGTGACGTTCGCCCTCAGCTGCTTCTGTTTCTCCATCTGAGCCAGGTATCCGTCCGAGCTGCCGCCGCTCTGGACGGGGCAGTCTGTGTTCACACCGGGGCTCGGCTCAGGCTCCTTTCCTGTCTGTGATTTTCCTATAGGCGGCACGACCGTGTAGGAGCCCGAGCCCAGGGACGACGTGCTGGTGGGTGACCTGGGGAGGTTTCGTGTAAATTTGTTAGTGTCAACCTCATTTGGACACTTCTGGTGGTCCTCCCCTTCACAGGATAAAGGCCACTTTAATGCCCTGAACACACAAAGTTATTGGTGGATAAATACTGAGGAGTCCCATGATAATAGACTACTAGACATTTCATATACAGTTTACAGTTTAGTCAATACTTTACTTATGCATCCTCTCAGTGTATGTGTCCTCTCAAAGTAGTGCTATGATGTTGGATTTTACAGGGACTGTGATAAATGTAAATGCAGATCCCACTGCTTTGATTGTATACAAAAAATCTACTTGTTTTTTACTCTGATTTTATGCATATGGTGGTGTGTTCTTTATACTGAGACAGTTTTCCTAAAATTAGATTTAAAAAATCACAATATATGGCCTGACTGTATTGAATCGTAACCCCTGTATCATGATACGTATCATATCTCCAGATTCTTGCCAATACACAGCCCTACTGTCCAGTATTTTGTTGGTTGTTTTTTAACCTTATTTGCTCTATTTATTTTATCTGACTGCTATTATTTGGTGCAGCAGTGATCCAATTTTCCCAATGAGATCCTGAAAATTGAATATCTTTCTCATCTTCGGTAAAAAACAACAGTATGATTGGTTCACCTCTGCCAGCGTTCAGGGCGTTCGGGGCTACTCTCCAGGTTCTGATGGTGAAGTTGTGCGTCTACCCCTTTCTGAGACGTCTGGGAGGACTTTCCTGAATTTGTTTGTTGACATCCGGAGGACAAGGCAAGTTGATCTTTAGACGCGGGGCTCCAATGAGGACAACCAGGAGGAGATGCTAAATGGATGATGTCATCCCGGCCCCTCTGCTGGATTAATGGAAGGACGTGGGATGGAGAGTTGAGGTTGATGCTGAGGTGGATGGTGGGGAGCAAAGCCTGCGATGAAGGTGTCTTCTGGGGGTTTGGCTGAGCAACGGCGGCCGGTCTTGCAAATGGGGAGCTCAGACAGTCTCCCCACTCAGCTTTGACCCCCAGAGCAGGGGGCTGCTGCTGCTGCTGCTCCTGTTCGGGGGGGTTGGGGTATTCTTTCCGCTGGGCTTTCTTCCCTTCTCTGATCTGGGTGACCTGGGGTTAGAGTAGGATTAACAGTTGGAGGATAACATTTTTTTCATTGATGTAGAAAGTCAGAGCAATAAAAGGGTTCTGAAATAGACAGGATTGATTTAAAGGATTTAGTGACTTCAGTGCACAGGGGTGTTAATTCACAAAACCCAAACATATGGCAAAACCCCAGCATATAACGTGTTTATCTACAAAAAGCAACAAACACAAACCCAAACACTGTGTTTTAATACCAGCAAACAAACTCTAATTACGGCTCTAATTTTGTCATCATCATATGCAAACACCGCTGCTGCGAATGTTGACTTTTTAAATCCTCTGCATTTCTGTGAGATATGCTAACATGCACAGTGTAGCTTGGCCTATTTCTGAAGGTGGTGTGGAGCACAAAGCATCACCTCTAAATCTACCAATTCACACCACAAAAACCACAACAACAGACAAACATGAGCTGTAAATAAGAGGCGCAATTCATTCCCAAGTGTGAGAAGAGCCGGAGCTCTTCTGTGCATGATCTCACCAAATTATTTAGTCTATGAGCGAGTGAGCATCGTCCCTGCTCAGATAGAGAAACATAACATCATGCATCTAATGCCGCTGATTTAGCAAACATCAGCTTTGCCCATTCCAGTGGGAAAATATTTATTCTCATCTGCTTGGCAGCGTCAAGGTGGCTGCTCAAGTGCTCAAAATGATAATGCTTCTCCAATCCTCTCTATTTTCACTCCAACTCCCCTTTTTTATTTTTTTAAATCATCCCTGGAAGCTCCAGTGCAACAACAGCATCAGTCATTGTGTCCACATTCCCTAAAGGAAATTAAAAGCCAAGGTGCTAGTCTCCCTTCTGTTTGAGCTGACATGTCAACCAAGTGAAAAGTCCTACCCTCAACTGTTGTGTTTTCAGCTCGGGGTCTGAACTGTCCTCTTGACTTTCTCTTTCTGCACTGGCCGTCTCCTTAAGAGCTGCATGTACCTTCAGACAGAACACAAAGAGAAAGCAACATGCTGATACTGAACAATGTTGAACTATGTCTATACACTGAGGACCAACCTACACAACTACATCTACTCAGGGGTATCAATACTGCATCCATTGCTATCAATGTCTGTCGTTATTTGACCACGTCGTATTAGATCAATTTACTGTTGCCGTTGTTCCTAATGTACCCGTTTGCGGCGTGGAAATATGTTCTGTTAATGCTGTAATGAAAATCATTTAGTCAACTTCGGGACTCCCCTCAGTGGCAGAGGACCATCTGAGTGGATCGATGGTATTGACACGCTGAAGACGTTTCCACTGAATGCCACCAGTTCTGGGAGCTTGAATAGGTGAAGGTCACATGGAATGAGTGGATCCAGTTGTAACGTATCCATCAATAAGATGTGATTGCATCTACAGTAATAGGCTGAGATGCTACTATTATGCTAAGAAGAATTCATGGCACCACCTAGACCTTATTCTGCTTCAATGTGTGAGCTGTCTGCTCCTCTGTCTCTAGCTTTTGAGCACATTTTTTGGTAATTAACTGAGCCATACATGAGCTGACCAACCAAATAGGGGGATCTTTTTAACATGACAGAGAGACTTTTAGACATTTGGGTGCTGTTACAGATGATCAGTGAGGATAGAGCAGTCGTTTTAAGATCAGGAGCAGGTGTCAGTGACTACTGGGTATCCAGCAGTGTACACACTTTGCGCCTCTCACCTTTACCCATTCCCCCTGCCATCGCCTTTTGTCACCCATTATAAACATCCCAATCAGTTGGAGCAAATGACCAAGCCCGTATTGCATTTTGAGCACGGTAAGCTGTGTAATATCTTTTTTACTAAATTGGGAGGCTCGTAATTGCTTCTCTGCGAGACGATGTCACAACAAAGTCTGGCAATTGCCGCGAGTTGTATTACCTCCTGTACCCGGGAAACATCTGCTTTTCGCAATGAAGACTTCAAAGGAGGCTGTGGATCTTGAATTGCATTTAGCTGCTATTGTGGCCGGCCCAGGTAATCTTGATTAGGTGTTTAGACTGAGGCAGGGTATACAGTGGCAGAGAGCTCCCCAGAGCTTTGGTCTAAAGCTATTAAAAGATTGTACATTATGTGGCCCTGGCTTTGAAGTGAGGGCCTGCGAGAGGAGTAGGGACTCTAAGGGGTGAGTGCAATAGCAGAAGATTGATCTGCTACTTCTGTCTTTATCAAAGGAGGACCCGAGCCCCGATGAAGCCAATCATTGCCACTATGCCACTTGGCCGAGCTAAACACTT
The DNA here is from genome assembly GCA_916701655.1 of Sebastiscus albofasciatus. NCBI lineage: Eukaryota > Metazoa > Chordata > Actinopteri > Perciformes > Sebastidae > Sebastiscus > Sebastiscus albofasciatus. Next base: position 16,532 of record CAKAOI010026572.1, read on the forward strand.
GCTGCATTAGGGAATTGTGTACATTTAATAACACGTCTAATTATCACAAGTTGCCTTCAGATGGCTGCACTCTTCAAAAGACCAAATGGGGGTATTTTAAAAGGGGCCTCGGAACAACTGGCTTGTCTGGACACATATTGATTTGTGAAACTGATGTGATTTGTACATGTTGAGTGTTGATATCTTTTGCAAGGAGCTACAGATAAGGAAGAGCGGGAGAAGGCACGACAAGCTCTGTGATATAAGATGTGTGGTTATCCTAATTATGAAAAGTTTCTCTCTCCGACCTTTAATATTACATTTCCAAAAATCTAATACTGAAGGTAGAAGATAACAAAATGATCATCTGTTACTTCTTTGATCTTCAATATTTCATTTAGTGTGTGTGAAAATAAAGTTCATTGTCCCTGTCAGCATGTTAATCACAATGCTGCAATGAAATGCAGTTTTTACATAGATATTATTTTATTTTGGCGAGTCTGTTTCTAAAATATGGTTTAAAAAAAAGACTTTGATTGAAGCCTGTTTCTGTTCAGCTTTGTTGATATGTTGTATTGTTGCCGTAACACACCCAATATCATAGATTAATCTTATGATGAAATAGGAAACAGGAAATAGACTACATGCAAATTGGTGCCCCTTCTTTTGTGCCCTATGTCCCCCATTAAGTAAGACACGTCTTTGGGGAGACCGGGCTATGGAAAACTAATAAGCGAATTCAGAGGGAAATGACAAAACACAAGGGTTCGGGAGAGGGAAAGGCTCTGGCTCTGTTTACCATTGCACAAAGCTAACGGCTCTTGACTATGTAAATGGTGATGATATGAGACATTGTGGAGGGCTGGGGCTCAGATGGTTGGGGGGGTATTATAGCCAGCAAACAGTCTTGTGGCCCAACAAATGGGGAATGCGGGCCATCCCGACCAATTATGCCACTGTGCCAGGTGCAGGGACGTCTAAGAGCCTATTGGTAACCATGCGTCTCTGATGTTCTTGTTGTACACATCAACTCATAATAAGCACTGCATAGCCAGACATGGCTCTTTTCATATGGTGGAGAAGAAGGCAGATGAAAACAGCTATGGCTCCTCTGCCAAATTAATTTCCCAGACTGGGTCAGGGCAAACATCATAGGATATTTCTCTTAGTTGTCTGAGATGACAATAAAAGACATATAGATAGCAATAATATTACTAATATAAGCTTGGCTCATGCAGAAGAGAAGGAAAAATAAAGAAGCAAACAATCAAGGCCAATATTCTGCTTCAGGGGAAAAGCTGCATTCAAGCAACTGCCCATTAATAATGTCTCCGACATCAGAATACGCTTTCAAGAGTAAATATACCGACACTTGGCTACTTTTCTTATCACCTGAGTGCACAGTAAATACAGATCTCGGAGATATATAAAGACACAACAGCATGTGCATGTGCACTAACAAGCCCCAGAGCTGACCTCTGAGTTTAAAACATCTTAATACTGTTAGTGAATGTTGCAAAACATACCGCATCACCTTCATCACTATCGTGTTTGTTAATAGTACAAAAGTTATACTTGCTGCCTAAAATACACCACAAGCTAGCTAAGTTAGTGCCTAATACCTCAACCCTAACTACAACCACAATCTGCTTTGTTCATCTCCAAAAACAAACCACAATTGTAAAATAAAAAAGGTCATTCATAAAGGCCAGTAATAGATATAGTTAATCTGTCCATCACCAAACAAGGCCATGGGACAGATCACAAAAACTGTAAACTGTCACAGTTCAAACTGGGATTTAAAAAAATAGATATTTTATATTTCATTCCAATATTTCCAGCAGTCTGTCCCCAGTGAAACCGAATCTTAAATCTGCAAGTGTAACAAAAGCTCGGCAGCCCCAAGAATCATTATCAATGTTAGTGCAGCTCCTGGTGTCTGTTTCTGTAATTGCAACCTGTTTCAGCCTGCGATTCGAACCATAAGAGAGAAAACTCAAAATCATATACACACCTTATTGACATTATGAGGCGTCTCCTGCTTAAGTGCGTGCACGCTTGCATAGGAGCCACACTTGGCTGCGTTGCGCCCCAGGGTTATTTTGTTGCGTTCCACTATGTCCTCTGTCGGTCTTTCTAGCTTTTTGTTGACTAAAACCTTGGGAGGTGTGGATGAGCTCATTTGTGCTCCTTGCGTGCGTCTCAGTTCTTGCAGGTAGTCGGTCTTACATTCTTGGATGTACATAGCATGTATATCACCAGTCAGCTCAGGAGACCTGCTGATACTTCCCCCTGCGCTGTCACAACTATCTTCACGCTTCTTTCTGGATCTTTTCAGTAAACTTTTATCACTTTCATTATTAGTGAACATGCAGGATGACTCAGCCTCAGGTGATCTAAGCTGTGAAGCGTGGCTGTGACAGTGTGGGGATGTTATTGAGCTGGTCTGACCCTCTTGTGAGTGTAGGCGGTACGGCTGGTCAGACTCCTCGCCGGCCACATGAGGAGTCACCACAACGGCTGGACTTGTGTCGACGATGTATCTGTATCCTCCTTTTATTATGAGTCCTTGTCTGTCATCGTATGACGGACTGGACTTCTCTTTAGGGACTTGGTAATGATAAACCTGTGGACTCTCGATGAAGCTGCCAGCTCCCCTCAGGTTGGTCCTCCAGTTGGGGTCATAGCGGAGGTCATCGTAGGCATCGTCAGTGAGCAGCTGGCTGCGAAGTTAAAGAAAGACAATAATGATCATATGTTCATTACATCTAGCATTATCACTAAGTTATAGCTTTATAATTGCTAAGCTCAATCCATTAGGCAAATGGGAGATAAGAAACTACTACTATCAAAGAAAATATTCATATAGTCTCAATCGTATTATTACTAATTGATTTCATTGCAGGTAGCAGCTTTATAATGACATTTCCATATCCAGAGGAAGTTTTACAGACATCTGAATGTCACATAGGCCTTACTTAGAGGTTAAAGGAACAAGAGGCATTAGACCATTATTAGAATGATGATGTGCTCAAACAAAGAGCGCTAGGCCTTATCAGAGGCTCCTGAAATTGAAACAGATGAGGGGGATTATGTGCCTGTATTTACAGATAATTTTCGTATTTTCACCTCCAGGCTCACTAATGAGAGTATATTTGAGAGCTACTAGCGGGGGAATGGTTCACAAACGGCAATTTTCAGCTTATGAAATGGCTTGAAAATTGCAGGCTAAAATGCTCTTTCTGATGGTGATGAAAAGATCTCATTAAAATAAATAGCAGAGAGCCTCTTTGTTGTGCTTACTGGGAGGACGAGGGGAGCCTAATTCTCCTACCGTTATGTTGTGCGTCGGGGGGGGGTTGCCTAGGTGTAGGGCCCTTCACTTCGATGAGGCCAAAAGGGTAAGGGATGTCTCTCTAATGACTCAGACTCAAACAAGTTGGAGAATGCATTATAGACAACATGCAGCTCAACGTGATGCCTCCCAACACTGGCAAAACACCGCAGCCTAATATTTCTTGCCCAAGATACAGACACCTAAATACAAAAGCCTGTGAAATATTGTGACAAACGCTGAATGGGAAGATGAAAAAACTGGCCAATACGGACCATACTCAAATATCCCTTTGCAACGTTTTGAGCGAGGTAGGTGTAAAACATAGTTAAGAGGAATGAATGGAGTTGCCTAAATAGGAATCTTTTGCTTGAATGAGGAATGCCCATTGGGTTTGCAAACTATGCAATGGCAATGTGTGAAAAGGCTTACCCGCTTTGAGGAGGCAGCGGCGAGGACTATGAGAACATGATGATGGGAATGGGACTGTGTCCACTGCCTTGGCTCTATGAAATGGAGCCTTTTGTGAGAATATGTCATGGTCATTTTCCTCTGAAACAATGTACTTTGGAAGCGGACCTACACTTGTGGTGGGCATCAATCTGCGCGGGTTAATGACGGGAAAATGGAGAATGCCCCTTTTCTATTTTGGAGGGAAATGACTATCAGGCTGTGTCTGCTGGAGAGAGAAGGGGGGGGGGAACAACGGTACGAGTCGACAAGAGCACACAAACAGATGTGGTGTTGTTCTCGCCATAGATCCTGCCTCTGCTCCTTCAAAAGAGAGAAAGAGAGATCTCCTTTTCAGCAACAATGATCCTTGTTAATGGACCACGAGTGACCACTTATTGTGATCCACCCAAACAAAACAAAAATCTAATTTACCTCAAATGAAAGCGGTCATTCTGAAAGCACCTGAATTAGGCCATTTTCACTACAATGTACCATGGGCGCCTGCATCTCATTAAATAACTGACACCACTTCATTGTTAAGTGATGAATGAGGGCTATTTATCTTTTATCATCCGTGTACTGTTTAGAAGTAAAAGGTTTGATTGCTGCTGCCATTCTCCATGCTGTATCCCATCTAAGCAGCACTATTATCTGCTTAATTTCAATTAATTTGTCAGAGACAGTGAAAGTGACAGTCTAGTTCAATAGGCAAATTGAACAAGGTCGGGCACAAATCTCATCACGGTGAATAGCTTATATAATGCCACATGTTTATAGAATTATTTTGATGCACAAGGCTACACAGCCAATAATGTCATCAAAACATAACAAAACAATATTTTATATATTTTTTTCACCAAGAAATATTGCCTTCAGTCCTTTAGCAATTACTAATATACATTACTGCCATCTACTGGCCAATCTTCATAACACTAAGGTCTCATGTATCCTGGAGATAAACTGGGTGATATTCTTTATTTCTTTTATTCTCAACTAATTGTGTCAAAGGCCAAAACCAACAAGTATCATTTGTGAATCAAAGTATAATGTTTTTCTTCTTTCTTCAATAATAACTATTTTAATATAGATTAAAAACAGCATAATTCAGACACCAAATGTATCATTTATATTTGAAATAGTTTTGGCCCCAAAAGAACAATAATTAAATGATTCTGAATTTGTTTTCTATTCCAGAAAAAACGTAAGTGACCCTTGATCATTATTGAACCACAACAGTGCAACTGTATGGAGTCAGATTGGTCCCAATATAAATGAATGCAGAAGGATTCACAAATGTGTATTGTGATCTATATATATATAAATGACTCTTTTAACAACAGGGAATCATCTGTAGCCAATCAGATGTTTTCTTTTCAGCCAATTTCATGAGCATGCCCCCACGAGGGTATGTATGACTTACGGGAATAACCGACCCTATACTCTGCCTCTGATTGGCTACTGGCTTCTAAAGACTAACGGTAAGTATCCTATGATGCTAACTTGAGCTTCCAACTAGAAAGTGTGCTTTTATTTCCGCAGTCTGAAGGTATAGGCTACTGGTTTTTGTTTTTCACACCAATGGGCTTGAAGCTGAAGGACACCAAGTAAAGGAAGTCAAAATATATTGAGAGTTGTACTAACACATTGGTGGTTTTGGTCATTAATGAAGTTTGTTTACAAAAAGAAAAACACCTACACAAGTGCCTAGTGTTCACTACAGCCTGATGTCATTATCAGGTGGCGTTTCATGTGCAACAGAACACATTTGTTACCACAACTGACTGATGCTGGGTCTGTATGCCCTGATATTACTCTGAATATCAGAATTGTAACGCCAAATGAGTTGCTTGACATACAGAAATTGAGTAACTTACCTTGTTCCTTCTCTGTCATCCATTTGCAGATCCAAATAGTCTGTCTTTAACAGGATGGGCTTCCTTTTGGCATGGGGGCGTGCTGCTACATCAAGGCTATCATAAATCTGATGATCTGCATTATCTTCATCAGTTGCATCTTCATCCTCTCCATCCCCCTGCTGTAAGCGGTCAGCATTCTCCTCTTGAGGCAATGTGTGTTTGATTTGGTCGTGGCGGCCGATATGCATTTGTAGCTGCTGCTGGTAAACTCTCTCGTGGGCCAAACTCTCTGTGTCGGACTCCACCGAGTCCCACCGGTGGTCCAGAGCTGCTCGTCCCGGAGAAAGATGCTCTGTCTTCAACACTCGAGACATCTTTTCACGTCTGAGTCCTTTCTCCATGTTTATGTTGCAGGTGGACAGTCTGCTTCATGAAGATCTGATCATCTGTGTGGTTGTCAGAATTGAAGTGGAGACGGTTGCAGCAAGATGGTAACTTACAAACTCTGCAACCAACAAAAATAAACAGATATAATTGTACAAGATGAAAAGCAAGAATGTGGAGCATTCATGTGTTTATTTCACAGCTACGAACTGCACATTTCAAGTATTGTCTCAAATGTAAGTATTGATTCATCTTTCATACACAGTACAATGTTCAGGTGACTTGTTTTTCCACCCAAAGATGAGTGATTCAGCTTCATTTCCAAGCCAGAAAAAATAGACAGAAAAGTTAAAAATAATAATAAATAAATAACCTGGAACTGACACTTAAATTGATTGCAGCCATCATTAAAGGTCCCATATTGTCAAACGTGAGATTTTCATGTCTTTTATATTATAAAGCAGGTTTAAGTGATATATAAGTACTGTTAAAGTATCAAAACGCTCAATCCACAGAGAAATACACACAGCCCGTATTCAGAAATTGTGCGTTTGAAACAAGCCATCAGGATTTCTGTCCATTTGTGACGTCACAAATCTACATTATTTAGACAATTTCAGTTTTAAACTTAAACATTCAAAATGTGTCCCAGTTTATTTCCTGTTGCAGTGTACGTGAATGACATCAGACGTAAACATGGACCCAAAGCTGTTGCCTAGCAACGCAATTCCGTTGCCATTCTGTTAAAATGCGCTAAAACGGAGCGTTTCAGACAGAGGGTAAATACAGGTATATTAAGACAGACAGTATGAGGAAAATCAAGTGTTGTTTGAACATTAAAGCATGTAAACATGTTCTAGTAGAAACCCATAATACAAGTATGAACCTGAAAATGAGCATGATATGGAACCTTTAATGGTATTAATTGGCCTACACCTCAGTTTGACATGTCAAAATGTCTAAAAAAGGTAGAAAAGCATGATTGTTTTCAAGGGATATTTACTCATTACAGCAACTCTCTCTCTTCCCCATACAGACTTGTGGGAATACAGCAGGCTGTATAACTGTACTGCATGCTTAAAGATAAAAAAACAAGACATTTCAGTTCAAACACGGACCTAAAAGTATCCACTGCTCTTCTCCTACTCACAGTGACAACAACTAGCTCTGAATGTGTCGTGTTAATGAAGCATTCAGAGAGCAAAGAGCTCAGGTAACTCACCTGTTTTCGTGTCTGCAGCTTCCTCACAACAACGTAACCATAGAAACGGCCGACGCAGCCGTGATGCCTTCAAGTGCTCCTCAAAAAAGCTCCGACTTTTCACAACCAGAGGTCACATGTAATACACCATGGATGTATTTTTGTGACAGATTTGGGTGTAAGTCTGTGAAATATAGAACTTCTACTTAAATGTAATGATGATGGCTTGGCATTTTGATCTTGTTGTTTGAGTTGCTGTTAGTAAATTGACCAAGCAGTGTTTTTAAAGCGTAACTTTATATACTTATGATCATGTGCCATGTGATAATTCATGGTAGGATTATTGGTATTTTTCTTCAATAGTGATGTATATTTGATGTTCTTTGTTTGACACGGATTTTTCATCTCTTCTCTTCCTGTTTGTTTCATGGTGCAATGGATATGTGATGATGTCACTTCCTCAACCAATAGGGATGGCAGACACTTCCAATCATCCAATCACATTAATTTGGTGGTGTTTAAAAGAATACACATTTTATCTTCTTAATGTCCTGATGAAGGTCCTTGTTGACCGAAACGTTGACTAATAAAGCAGAAAAAAGTGTGTGCGGGAGCAAGTCATTTTTTTGAAAGACATTTAATCCCCAGCCAGAAATAAATATATATATATATATATATATATATATATATATATATATATATAT
>CAKAOI010026573.1:0-16965 GCA_916701655.1 Sebastiscus albofasciatus
AAAAAGTCTTAAAAAATGTCCGAAAAAAAAGTCTGAAAAAATGTCCGAAAAAAAAAGTCTGAAAAAAATGTCCGAAAAAAAAGTCTGAAAAAAAAGTCAGAAAAAAATGTCCGGAAAAAAAAGTCTGAAAAAAAAGTCTGAAAAAATGTCCGAAAAAAAAGTCTGAAAAAATGTCCGGAAAAAAAAAGTCTGAAAAAAGTCTGAAAAAAAAGTCTGAAAATATGTCCGAAAAAAAAGTCAGAAAAAAAAGATCTGAAAAAAATGTCCGAAAAAAAAGTCTGAAAAAAAAGTCAGAAAAAATGTCAGAAAAAAAAGTCAGAAAAAAAGTCTGAAAAAAAAGTCAGAAAAAAAGTCAGAAAAAAAAGTCAGAAAAAAAAGATCTGAAAAATGTTAGACAAACAAATCTGAAAAATGTCTGAAAAATGTCAGAAACAAATGTCAGAAATAATATAATTTTGTGAGGAGAAAAATAATAATAAAAAAGATTAAAAAGAAGGAATGAAGAAAAAATATAAAAATAAAAAATAACAATAATATAAAAAATATTAAGTCATCATTACTACCATTATAGCCAAGTAATAGCCAGTAATAATAAGAAATAATTATATTTTATGCAATAGGCTACTCAAAATAAAAAATGTATACAAGGTGCTGATGTATTTTACTTTGAAACTTAAGACCGGATATGATCTGTTACATTGTATCGAGCTTACCGAGCTCGAGCTGCTCTTCTGTACATTTTAAGGTGAACACGTTGAGTTTGTATCGGAGTTAAAAAGCGGACCAGAGACAGACAGAGAGACACAGAGAGACAGAGACAGCGTCTGAATGAGGAGCTGCGTGACAGACAGACAGACAGGCGCTGCACAAAGCGGATAACTAACTGGGATTAAAAAACCGCAAAACACCGGAGAGTTCGTCCTACTTGGCGGTGTTTCGGACTCGGTAACCGGCACCGACGATGCTCCTCTTCTCCTTCTGCAGCCTCCTGGCTCATTAAAACAGCACAAAGTGAAGAGGAACAAGAAAAGTAGCTGCTGGATCATCTTGTGCGTCTCTCTGATGATGCTCTGCTGCGGTAGGTGAACTCCTGGGAAAACCTTTTTATTATAGGACAAGCTGCTTTTTATTTGGGTTGCTGTTTGTCGCAGCTAACCAGGACCTTTCTGGCTTGTTTTAATGGTGACAATCCACCGTTTTCCTCCTCAGAATGAATTCTTCTTTTGGGATTTTAAATGAAACAGGAGAAGTCTGAACCAGAGCAGAGTGGATGCTCCTTTTTTTCTCCTTTCCATCACTGTTTCCACCAATTACGCAAGGAATTTAATGCATGAATTCTTTCTTTTTCAAAGGTCTTTTTTATTATTAATTGTCAGTAATCAATAGAACAGTCACTATACAAGGAAACTACACATCAATCAATCATAACCTGACAACAACATACACACAGCTGGCCACAAAAGGACCTGACTGATCCTCAATCATGGAGACATAAAATTCTAATTGTAGAGAAAAATAAGACAAATAAGTCATGAAATAATAATAAAAAGAAGAGAAAAAAAAGATTATTTATCTGTTAATTATCTTAACTGGAGAAACCACACAGACATTTCCTCAGTTTTCTCCTCTGCTTGTTATTTACACTAGAATAACCCTTTTTTTTTATTTGGCACGCACGATTCAGCTTATCCAGAGCTCTCAACTGATGTGCATTGATTGATGATTTTTGGGGACATTTATCTCGCACAAGGACTTTGGATTCTCTCATCTCTTCCTCACCACCCAGTTGTGCCATTTGGAGCAGGATAACTTTTATTCTCCCATGTGGAAAGACTGTAGCTGGACACATCTTTCACATCTTTTTGAAGACACTCAGATCCAGATCTATTGCGCATCATCCAAGTTAAGACCCATCAGGAAGAAGAGCAGCATCGTGTGGAGGCTAACACCTGCAGAGAGGTTTTATTTATCCACCATCGAGACTACTGCTACTGGGACAACTGGGATTTAACATCCTCCTGCTGGGATTTCTACCATGTCAGGTGTCCGGGACTGCAGATGGGCTCTCCTCCTCATCTGTGTGGTGGTGCTTTCCTCTGGTGAGTAATTCCTCCTCCTCTTCCTCCTCCTCCTCCAGTTGGCTTTCAGGATCATAATTGTGTTGCATAGCAAAGTGATGGTGCCAGATTTCTGCAACATGCAGCTGCAGAGGTAGCTGCTGTTCTGATTGGTCATTTTGGGTAGATGGACACACACTCACTCACACACATACACACAGACACACACACGTCTCAGATAAAAGTGCATGCAAGCCCCTGCAGGAATGTTATGGTACTTTTTGGTATGTTTTGTTCCCTGTGAGGTTACTGTAAGTTCAGTGTTGATAGTCACAGGTACATTATACGTTACTGTAGGGATGACAGCCATGCATGACATTAAAATACCCACCAGACTGTTGCAGATATAATTAGTGCTGGGCAATATGGCCAAAATCTTCTAAACAGTCTTTCAACACAGTCTCCTTGTCAGTTTGGGGAAATAGTCATGAAATTAAATCTATTTGATTCGTGTACATAGACACAATTTTATTTATTTTTTTTGTGACGCTGCGCACGACTTTCAACAACATATTTTTTGTGTGTTTTCCTACGAAAACGACTTAGTTAAGTTTAGGAATAGATCGACTTGGTTAGGTTTAGGCACCAAAACTACTTGGTTAAGTTTAGGAAAAGATCGATTTGGTTAGGTTTAGGCAACAAAACTACTTGGTTAGGCTTAGGCACCAAAACTACTTGGTTAAGTTTAGGAAAAGATTGATTTGGTTAGGTTTAGGCAACAAAACGACTTAGTTAAGTTTAGGAAGAGATTGACTTGGTTAGGTTTAGGCACCAAAACTACTTGGTTAAGTTTAGGAAAAGATCGATTTGCTTAGGTTTAGGCACAAAACTACTTGGTTAGGTTTAGGCAACAAAACTACTTGGTTAAAGTAATGAACAAAACAGTTTTAAGTGAAATTATATAGAGAAAAAAAAATATATAAAGGCCAAGCCTATATCGTGACAGAAACAATATAGAAAAAAATATATGACAAACATTTTTTATCAAGCAAACACCACTGGCACTAAAGAAGTTAAAATATTCTATTATATTTATACTTTTTTTTTAACAGACCATTGCACAAACTCAGGAGGCTGCCTCGATGATGTCATTTCACTTGGAATCAATTTATTTTTTAAATGTATTAACTTTATCCTTATTGACATTTCTTATAAATCAAATTATTAAGTAAGATGCTCTGATCAGATCCTCTTTTTTTCCCCTCTGTAGCGTAAGAAGTTGGTAAAAAATGTATGTTTTGGGCTCCTTGTGATTGGATTAAGTTACCCTTTAAAGTAGGGCTGCAACTCATTATTTTCATTATTGACTAATCCTTTGATGCGTGAACAGACATTGAATCCATATTTTGCAATCCGGAAATTAATTAAAATGAGACAGTGCAGACTAAAACCAACTACTAATTGCAAGGGTCAAAATGCTCAAATTATCTACATAACGGCACCTTTTGCATTATTGATCATAACTTGTACAGAGGGCAAAAATACCGTACAAATATGATGATTATCGTACATCTGGCAACGCTGAATTGAGGTTGCATTGAGTTACATTATGATGCATTCAGGCTCTATTCAGTATGTGTAAATGACTTGGGCAAAGGTAAATCGTAGGGCTGCAACTAATGGTTATGTTCATTGTTGATTAATCTCTTGATTATTTCTCTTGATTAGTTATTTTATCGATTAGTTATTCAGACTATAAAATGGTGAAAAATGTTGATCAGTGTTCCCCAAAGCCCGAGATGACGTCCTCAAATGTCTTGTTTTGTCCCCAACTCAAAGATATTCAGTTTACTGTCATAAAAGAGTAAAGAAACCAGAAAATATTCACATTTAAGAAGCTGGAATCAGAGAATTTAGACTTTTCTTTCTTAAAAAATGACTCAAACCAATTAATCGATATGGAAATAGCTGGCGGTTAATGTAATGGTTCACAACTAATCGATTAATTGTTCCAGCTCTACTTTAAATATCTGTTCTCTGTCATCATTTTGCTTATTTTAAAAATGTTTTCTCATCTTAAAACTGTAACGCCATCACTGCTCCGCTCTATTTACAGATTGTTCATTTGATTGTGTCTATTGAGGTTGTACTCTTTTCTATTTTTGTTCATTATATAAAATGCACAAAATGTGTGTAGTAGTAGTAGTAGTAGTAGTAGTACATCCCGTTACAGACCCACACATTACACACCGTCTACCACCTCCTTTTGATTTCCTCTTCCTGTGTGTGTAAAGTCGTCTGGTTGGACGTGGGAGGACTCTTATATAGCCTGTCCTACATAGGCTGACGTTTGCACAGCAAAGTGTACAAAATCCAAACATCCCAAAGATGATTTCCTGACATGCCCCAGTGATCTAGTTGAACTCCACAACACTAATCCTCCTTTAATATCAAACTCCTTTTTATTGATGCAGCGGCAGCGAGCCGAGTATGACATTGCAAGAGACTTTAGTAGGAATCCAGCTCCTAAGTAAGCTGCACTGTGGCAGGTTTTTTTCCTTCCATATTCTCTGCATAACCATCCTTTCAGGCATTTTTTCTCGCAATATATCCCCTCTCCTACTCATTTTCACTACCTCAATTTCATTACCACACAAAAGAAACGCCTACGTGTGCACTAAAGAATGTACTCTCCTTGATGGCTTCACCAAGGCTGCGAAGCAAAGTGTGCTGCATTCCTCTGCCTACACAAATCCCGCTAACGCCCCGTGGTCAGCGTTGCTTAGCGCAGGGATGCCCACCTTCCCGGACAATGAAGGCGCTGCTGTCAAAAGCAATTGCGGTAACAGATTTGGCGCATGGCCGACTGCCTCCGAGGACGGTTTCAGAGGATCTTGGCCCGAGAGACCTCGAGTCCCACGCACACACACACACACACAGACACCGCAGTTTAAACCACGCTCGCCTTGTCACACTCGTATGCTAAGTAAACAAGCTGTAAGAATACCTCCAGAGAAATGCAGTAGACTTCCTGGATGAACAGCTAAAAAGCAGACAAATCCCCAGGTGTGAAAAAGCAATATCATGGACTTTAAGACTGCTCTGGGGAAAGCACTGTACTGTAATGAATCTATTATTCTTCATTCTTCTCACCTCTAATGTATATTTTCATACGTATCGGCCTCACGTTGTGAACAAGCTAACGATTCAGTTTTCTGCACGGTTGATTTAAATAAGAGCCTCACGGCGGGGCGGGGGGGATTTGTTATCAAGATGCCATTGGGATCGGTCACTCTCCATATAAGCGAAGGCAGGCAGAGGCTATACAGCGGCTACCTGAGCCTCATTGATGCCTAAAGGGAAATCTTTCCTCCACCATTCTCCTCCACGTGGAGGTCAGAGGTCAGGTGCAGAGCAGCATTCCTGCAGCTGATAGGGATTAAGGTTTTCGCTCAAGGACACTTCAGATAGGCACGTTTGCTGATAAGAGTGTCTGACGAAGAGTCTTCTGGTCGCTCATTGTGCTACGATATGTCCTTGTTTTCAGTTAAACAAATAAGACATCAGAATTTAGGTGTAACGGTGTTTTGCCTATTGTTTGAAATTCTTTGGCAGTAGTGCGGATAACAATAACGTGTGTGTGTGTGTGTGTGTTTTGTATAGCAGAACAATACTTTATTTGATATATTTTTGTACAAAACCATTTTTTTCATTTGACAAAAGAAGCCAAACATGTAAAATGTTAATTTGTTTAGTCGATTCGTCTTTTTTTTATGCTTTTTTTTTGTGCTGAATGATTTATTTCTGAGAAAGTTATGAGCACCTCTCTGATAAACACAAGATTTAGGCTGCATTCACACGAGATCTGGCAATTCGCTGCAGAGTTGTGCGGCGGTCTGGTGAATATTTTTTGGTTTCTTTACATCTCTATGACAGTAAAACTGAATATCTTCGAGTTTTGGACAAAACGAAACATCTGAGGACGTCATCTTGGGCTTTGGGAAACACTGATCGGCATTTTTCATCATTTTACAGACCAAACAACTAATCGATTAATCAAGAAAATAATCAACAGATTAATCGATAGTGAAAATAATCGTTGCTTGCAGCCCTACTCCACTCACAACTTTGGGTTTCTCAATGAATCGTTTGGTCTATAAAACATCAGAAAACCATCATACTTTCCTCGAGCCCGGGATGTTGTAAAGTCTTGTTTCGTCTGAACGACCAAAGAGTCCAAAAACCTAAATACAGTTTATATTTACTAGAATGTAAGCTGACTGAAAATGCAGGATATTCTCACATTTAAGAAGCTTGAAAAATGACTTAAACAATCTAAAAGCCTTAATGGAAAACGGAGCCGAGGCAGTATTTCACACCGTCATATTTAATAGGCAATTATCTGCTTTATAAATTGATCATGAGACCTGGGTGGTTTACCACCTCGGCTAAATAATTTCCTGGGGGGGTAAAGCTTGGAGCTGACATGTTGAAAGCATATATAACCTGCATAAATGGGTTGAATAGATTATGACTAACAGTGTTACATGGATCTAGGTGTGTCAAATGCAGTGATTGAGCACCAGTGATTGCTGGGAGCCACGTCTGTTTGCACTCAGCTGTGTAACGCGGCCCGTGGAGCGGTGTTTGCCCAGTCATGGTTTGCATTTTGGCAGCCTTCCCAGCACCAGCCTCTATCTCTGAGAGGAGACACTGGACGGAGAGCAGACAAAGCAGCAGTGTGACACACCACCTCTCATGTTCTGGCCTAATTGATTTACATGATGTGGTGAAACGAAGCCCTTTGCTGCGTCGCTGCTTTTGAAGGGGTTTCCATCCATTTGTATGGAAAACACCGCCTGCCTGTCCGTATGCATCGACACCTTGTGAATGCAAATGCTGCCATTTAGTTGTTGGGTGGTGGCAGGATGTCGCATTGTTGCCGCACCTGCCACTTTTGTTTGCATCCATAAAGCATATGGTTTTTATCATATTTATCTAGTGGCTCTCAGTCGATGCATTTTTTTTTTTTTTTGCTTTTGCCGTCGGCATCAGAAAATGGTAAACCTGTTGGCAGCGTGGCACCCTTTTGCAATATTTTCTAATTTTCAGTGACAGATGGGCTCAAGGCTAAAACCAATCTGTGCTCTCTGAACAGCAGGGCAACCGCCTACTGGAAACAATAGAAAAAGAAGCTGTTACTGGAAAGACGGGCCCTTGATTCACTCACGGCCTTGTTCTCTATTTACACTCACAGATCTTCCAGGTGGGACTGTCAATCTGTTTTAATTGATTTTTCTCGATGTAATTGTTGGAAAAGGCCAAAGCAGGATTAATTTTTTAATAGTAGATACAGTCTTTGAAATCTCTTTGAAGCCCGGCTATGCTTGTATCCCTTGGATGCTAAGAGCTGTAATTTTGCTCTTGCGTGCCCGTTGTGGAGTGAATTCTAAGGACGTTGTCCTTCATCGGCGCTGAAAGGAACCTTTTGTGAAGCGCTGGTTCCCTCAGATGTAGCGTGATGTGCGGGACCTCTACCGAGGAGCTTCAGGGCTTGTTGGTAGCTCCTTGCTGAAAGGAGTTGTTCACAATGCATTACCCCTTTTCTATACGAGACCTTAATATCAGAATCTTGAAATATTTGAATCATGAAAGCATGCGTGTTTTGTGCCAGAGGTGAATGCTTGAATAGAAATCAATTTACCACGTTGAATATACCCTCTCTTGGTTTTCAATCTACTAAAAAGCCCCATTTGTTAATAGAGAATATTAAGCACAGTAAATAAATCGGCTTGAATCTTGAGCGGCAGACGACCGTTTGCCATTTATTTCACTCAGTCTGTGAAGATAAAAAAACCTTCCCCGACTTATTCAAGGCTCCGAGCAGCACTCATCCAAAACACTTCATCTAGGATTGTTAAGCTGTGTGTATGTCAGACAACTCTTTTAGGCAGGCGTTGGTTATATTTAAACAGCTTCTGAATGCATACATGCAGCCCATCTGCTTGTGTGATCTTTTGCTCTTCACTCCGTGGTTCTCTGGATATTATAGAAAGTAGTCTGTGTCTGAATATAGTCCGCCACCTGCTTGGCTTGGTGTGCCGTTTTGAAGTGCGATGGTGTTGTACACAATAATTTGACTTTGTGTGCTAGCTATTTATTTGAAGTTGGAAGGTGAGGACTGTGACAATTTATGATGCACGTACAGAAGGGCGGAAACGATTCCTCGAGTAACTCGATAACTAAAAATGATCGATGCAAATTCTTTGCAATCCTGCTTGGCTGAATAACGGCGCTAACAGCTAACGTTAAGGGAGGTTACATTGAGTTACATTATGCTGCGTTCACAGTTAGTGTTTAATAGGGCTGGGACGATACACCTATCTCCTGATTCAATACTATCACAATACTTGGGTGGTGATTCAAGATGTATTGTGATTCAATATTGCGATTTCAATTTTTGAACCATGAGAAAAAGCTGAATCATACTCTTCTAGGGACTTTTACTTTGGAAAATATCTAAATTAATATAGTAAAAATGTTTGATATTCAGCATGAATGTAGTCAGAGATGTCCTGAAGTCAAATATATCAGTCATTATTTATTATTCTTTTTCCGGCAACTCAAAAATCAAAGAATTAGGACATTTCCCTCACAAATTAGTAGTATTTTCTGCTTTCTCGTTGCGGCTAGCTACGGTTTGTTTTGGTTGACGGATACGGAATGGATATGACGTCACGTTACTCAGACTGCAACAATAAAAAAACGTGACTTCCTTCTACCTCTGTATAGACTCAGATGAAGCCAATATATCGATTCTGGCATTAAAAAAATAAAAATCGGAAAAAGACAAATTGTGATACATATTTGAATTTGTTTTCCCACTTCTAGTGTTTAATGACCTTCCGTCTCGTCATTGTCTCGTTGTTGACGAACACATTTCGTCACAGTTTTTGTTAATTGTATTAACACTGGCTGGATGTACCCTGATCTTTAACGGACATATGTAAGAGTGGTGTGAATCTTCTCATCAAACTCTCTGCCAGAAAGCGAATATATTTCCCAAAATGTCAAACTATTCCTTTAAAGAACAGAAGGGAATCCTTCAACAGGCTTTCACATTCAGTGTTTGATGGGTTAAATCATCCTTTCACATCAGTATCTGCTCAGCTAAGAGTAAAAGTTGCAGCACTCCTTTAAAAGCATAAGACAAAGGGTTTGAATATAGAGTAAGTGACCGCCTCCGAGCACAGGGAAGGTGGCACAGCTTTATTAGCACCGCTATCACTTCTTCTGTGAGGTTAAACAATCCTCGCTGTAAAGCCCCGAGTACTTTGTACAACAGGGAAGGTCTCGCCCCGCCCCTCGAGGACATGTGTCATCTACCATACGTGGGCAAAATGTCACACACATCTCCTCTGTTCAAATTTGTATTCCTCTTAGAGGAATTAAAGGGGGCCACCTTCAGTGTAACCTTTTCTTCATTCAAGAATCTCATTCTCTTTCCATGTGTCGGGGGGGAGACAACTTATTAAGAGAGAGATATATTGCCATGTTCATGAAAAGACCGGCAGAATGAGAGTAAAAAGGGATTATACCCTTGTAACGCCACAGAAAGAAAGGCAGTGTGCCACAGTGGGTGCCATCACATCTCCGTGATAAAACCTGATAAAGCCCGACTGACGACAGAGCTAACATCCTTCCCAGGAGGTGTCCGAGAATTCCTCTTGAGCAATGACAAGATATATTATTGTGCATCTCAATCCATTTTGCAGCCGTTTTTTTGCAAATGCAAATGTTGAATCTAGCTGGTAAAATGTTCCCAAGTCTGACTCACAACACCACAGGCAGTGGAGGAAGCTATTTCAAATCAAAGGCCCTGTGTGCGAGGTGCTGTGCATGACAGCTGATTTCATACCAAACACATGTGATCGCTTAATGCAGAAGACGGATTGGTTCCCCGCTGAGCGTAGGCAAAGAACTTCATAGATTTGGAGGAGCGCTGGAAGACGTCCATGCAATCACCAAACGGGCTTGTATCCTCTTCTCTAGGACACTGAATTCTTTGCTGTTATGAACATATTCTGTGTAGACGTCATGGGTACATTTCTCTGAAATCATCAAGATATTTAAAGAAAAAAAACTCCCCATAAATTAAGTAATGATAGCGAAGGTTTGGAAACTTGGGAACTTCAATACCCGTAATATCTGTTTCTGCATATCTAGTGTACGTTAGGACTGCAGCTATGGATCATTTTAGTAATCAAGTAGTCTGCAGATTATTTCATCAAGTAAAATATACTCTTGCTTTATTAATGGTTGATTTATAAAGCAACTGGGGCTGTCGATCAATTCAAATATTGAATCACACATTACACGTTTTATTTGCTCAAAATGGACCTTAAAGGGGGATTTGTCTAGTATTTAATCCTCTTATCAACATGGGTGTGGGCAAATATTCTGCTTTATGCAAATGTATGTATATATTTATTATTGGAAAACAATTATCAACACAAAACATTGACAATTATTGTCCGGAAACCCTCACAGGTACTGTATTTAGCATAAAAAATATGCTCAAATCATAACATGGCAAACAACAGCTGTCAGTGTGTCAGTGTGCTGACTTGACTATGACTTGCCCCAAACTGCATGTGATTATTATAAAGTGGGCATGTCTGTAAAGGGGAGACTCGTGGGTACCCAGAGAACCCATTTACATTCACATATCTTGAGGTCAGAGGTCAAGAGACCCCTTTGAAAATGGCCATGCCAGGTTTTCCTCGCCAAAATGTTGGAGTTTGGAGCGTTATTTAACCTCCTTTGTGACGCACTAGTATGACATGGTTGGTACTGATGGATTCTTTAGGTTTTTTAGTTTCATATGATGCCAGTATCTTCACTCTAGCTTTAAAACTGAGCCCACTACAACCTAAAAACAGCAAGCGTTATTATCGTGTTAACTTTGACAGCCATCAAAGCAACGATTTTAATGTTTTTATGATACGGTTTGATTCTTCTGCGTTGAACAGTTGATGTGATCACTGTAGCTTATCCAATAACAACATGTGTTTATTCTCACATAGGCTGAATTTTACTCTGTGGCTTACAATACAGAATGCATGGATACAATCATGTGGCCGTTAGAATGAGTGTATCTGTCAGAATCAATGTGTTGGTCGATCTAGTAAGGACAACTAAACACAGCTCTGACAATGTAGGAGGCTAAATATGAAAAAGCATTCTTTCATAGCATTAGACATGAGAGATAATAATCTAAGATTACATACAGTAGGTCAGACTATAAAAGCTGGAGAAGTTGTTGTGTCTCCTGTTCTCCATATCAGCAGTCTTTCCCGGTGGACTGTTAGCCTCCATATGAAGGATTTGTCTGCGATCAGCGCCGTGGAAACTAAAGAAATACAAGCAGACTTTTAGCTCCCAGCATATCTTTGCAGTATCTCCTCTCCTCCCCACGCTGATTTCCTGGTGCTACAAATCTGCTCAAGGACTCCGACATGCATGCTCCGGTCTGGCGAGCGTTCCCAGCTTCCTCCTCGACAATTGGCCGACACTTAAATCTTTCTCGGCACAATATTGTTTTCAGCTGTGGGATTGCTTTTTTTTTTTATTGCTGCAGTTTACCGAGTCTGGCTCGGGCTCTCGAAGTTCACGAATGGTTCTCATTGTCAGCATGTGGGAGTGTATTTGAACAAGCTGCGTGTTCCCGTAGATTAGTGCCAGGCGCTGTTTGGCTTTCGACAGTCATTTCTGCGGAGGTAGTTGGTGACATTTCTTAATGCCGATCATGTCATGTAAGATTATCTCTAAATACGAACTGCAGACTGGGAGAAAATCTACCCTCCAGTCTGGTAGTGGTAGTTACAAGTCGGACATGTGGCTCCAGTGTCTCCCACTTTAGAACCACAGGTTGTTGAAGTGTCAACACAGTCTGCAAACACTGCAGTGAATCCACTGACTGTTTGGATAAAAGTAAATATTTGCTCTATTGCATTTTTAGCTTAAGATTTATACTAAAAATAAGTTTTAATGTGGACATTACAACTTTTCTTTTTTAGAGTCTGTTCACAGGTCGTAGGGGCGACTGTGAAAACAAAGTTGTATAAAGCCTTTTGTGGCTCCATGATGACGGGATCTGATAAAATGCCTTAAGTCGTTTGGGTTGAAGATTATTAAACGAAGGCTGGGACACAATCTTTGACTCCATGGGAGCTATGGGGTGTGAGACACTCGCAGTGTAAATGGAGCTGCCATGTTGGAGGGTTACAGCAGACGGCGCTAGAAATAAAGGGATGGTGTTTGCTCAGGTTGCTCTTTGGGTGCGCCTGGCGTGACAGAACTTTTTGGGTTCGCTCGAATGCACGGCGCTGATACACAATAGAACGTTTTCAAATAGAAAGCATTTGTTAGTTTTATTAGAGATCTTTTCAATATTTGCAGAATTGTAATTCTCACCCATAAAGTCTGACTAGAGGTGTCAATCTTCACTGACCTCATGATTCGATTCGGTTACGATTCACCGGTCAATGATTCATCTCGATGTGTCGCGTCCTCAATTTTGCAGCAACGACTACTTTTTCATCAATTAATACAATCAGTCAGATAAATCTGAACTCCCTTTATATTTAGAAAGTGCTTCAAAAATCAGACTACAAAAGTCTAAAATTAAAAAAAGCTGCATCTTTTCATTATCAGTATCTGTGTGACCCTCCTCAGTCCATAATCATTACAAAAACAAAACAGAAATCCTCCTGCAGTGCATTACAAGTGTGCTGTCATCTACAAAAATACGGTATTCACAGGGCACTTCTTGAATGCATGGACCTTTAGTTACTTTTCCTTACTCATATCTCTTCCACTCTTACTTGGTTCAACATTAAAGATCAGAAGAGAGAGAACGAGGAGAGAAACAATCATGACAGTGAATGACTGCAAAACACAGCAACGACTCCCGATTATGTTCGGTCACTGCAGCGATGCAGAATCGTTCATGCTTGCATCGCGATGCATCTTTAGAGTCGAGAAATTTCCACACTTCTACTATTGTCATCCTCCCTGCTGATGCCTCAGTGAACCGAATCAATCATCCCCGTGTTCTATACTCGTGCACCAGATTTTGCCGCGCATGTGTTGTACCCCATTGATATGAAGCGATATGGCGCTGTGACATTTCCTCTTTTTAGCCTCCTTGGTTGGGGCTGAAGACTGAAGTTTGAAAATGTGTTATTATGTGATTGTAAACTTTTGGTTTGGGACTGTTAGTTGGACAAAACAAGACATTTTTTGACATCCCTTTAGGAAATTATGATGATATGATTATGTAGACCAAGCGATTTATCCAATAAGTGGCAGATTGATGGATATAAAAGTAATAGCTGCAGCACGTTTGTAGTAATCGTGTCAACTGGACAAACTGTGGATCATGATACTGTGGAACTCGACTGGTTTCTGTTACCTATTCTGTCCAAGTCCTATTAAAAGAGGCAGAGCAAGTAATAAATTAAAATTGACGTTTCTATTGTGACTTGTGATGAATGCGTGTACCTGTAAAACCTGCCTCAGGATGTTAGATGTAGCTGTCAGCTCCTTTTGTTAATCCCCTGAACATTACAGGATGTCGGCGTTTCCCTGTCTTCTCTGTCTGAGTGACAGGTTTCCCACTTTGTGCAGAGCGGTTTGTTTGTGTGCGGAGAGCGCTCCGGCTTTTTGAAGTCGATGTAAATAAACATTGCAGTTTAGTCCGTAGCCTGGCCGTGATTTCTGATTGCGCTGGAGCGCTGCCATTCCTGAAAGCTTCAGTGTTTCGCCTTGGGTTGCACAATCTGCTTTACTACGCTTACAGAACTGTTTAAATAATACAACAATTCTCACTTAAAGCGGGTATTTTCTGATTAAAGTCTGCTTCTTTATTCATCAGAAATTGTAATTATTAGTACAGGTAGAATTTCTAAGGTTTCTTTATTTATGGACTGTTGGAATTTCTCTAATTTATGACTCTGAATGGAGCATTGTGGCGTTCATAGAGAAATGTGAATGGCTGCAAAAGTTGTGATTAAGATTAAAAGAACTGCGTTGAATTGTTAGTTATGTGTCCTTGGCGTGTGTGTGCAGCGTCGCCACATGAGAAATAACAAATAAACGAACCACCCAGTTTGTGAACGGAGCCCACGCCTTTATTTATCGTGCAGTGTTTGTCTCCAAAATAACCCCCGAAATCAATCAATAATGTTGTCTAGGACTTGTCGAGGGTAGAGTGTGCATATCTGCTGAACATACAGTTTGAATCTTAGTCATATTGATTTTAACGCAGGGA
Organism: Sebastiscus albofasciatus; assembly: GCA_916701655.1. Taxonomy (NCBI): domain Eukaryota; kingdom Metazoa; phylum Chordata; class Actinopteri; order Perciformes; family Sebastidae; genus Sebastiscus; species Sebastiscus albofasciatus. Next base: position 14,392 of record CAKAOI010026573.1, read on the forward strand.
AACAAATGCTTTACAAATTAGGCCACCGTAACATTGACTGCACTGGATCCGCCTGCCTTCAGCGATCATGTTGTGTACAAAACCTCCGACAAAAACGGGCCTCTGTTGTTTTGTCATGTTTAATTCAAACACACTTATTGTTGGTGACAATGGGGAGCTCACTAAGCATTCAAATCCAGAAAGAAAACAGCACTGAAAGAGTGGCAAACATGAGTCAGAATTTGAGGGAAAACAAAATATAGAAATGCATTCTGGGCTTTAGTGGTTGATTCGTTTTTCTATTTCCACCTCCCTCCAGCAAGCCATTGATTTAGGATATAATCCAAACTGTGCCAAACGGAACTTCATCTTTGACCCGTGAAATCATTACTAATTAAATTTCCAATTAAATGCTGGAACATTAACCCATTTTTTTAAAGAAAATGCTACATCATGCACATCAGCAGACTTTTAAGTCAGATTAATTCTTTAAATTTGTTTCTGTCCTGTGTAGAAATGAGATGTCTTTTCTTTTTCATTTGTGAACCCCATAAAATCCCACCCAGCTCTATCTAGATATGGCAGAACACATAGAGAAGGAACAGAACAAGTCACAGCTTCGACGGAAAACTTCACTCTGTCAGTCAGTGTTGATATTTTTTGGGAACAGTACTGATATAGAACAAAAAGACTCCCACACAAACAAAACTACTTAGTTAAGTTCACGGAAAACATCATGATTTGGTTTGAAATAACTACATTTGAAAAGTAAAACACAGAGAACACAGAGACAACTACATGTTGTTGACATCACACGGGATGCGGACTCTGGGTGAAAACCATCTGCTTTAAAGTTTTATGCTGTCTGTACCAGTGGTTTTCAAAGTGGGGTCCAGGACCCCCAAAGGGGTCCTTGAGGAGGTTCCAGGGGTGCTTGTTGCGCCCTCTCTCCCTGCCGGGGGAGTGGCGGGGCCCCCTGCTCCTGGTGCAGCTGTCGACCGGGGAGGACTGTCCTCCAACTGCGTTGTACCGCCAGGGCGGGGCTCAACCCACGTAAAAGGTGCCAGGGGTCTGTGGCAATGTCTGCAACCCACCCGACCCACCTTGAAACACAGACCAAGGAGTTTAAAGCAGTTGCAAGTCAGAGGGTGAAAGCAAAACCCTGTGCCACAATGAAAGTGAGGGCAGGCGCGAGGTGGGATCCTGGCCCTGCGGGGTCGGGCGCACCACCGGCCCGTCTCGCCTGCACCGTCTGGGAGGTTGAGCGTGAGCGTGTGCGATAGGACCCGAAAGATGGTGACGAGAGGTTAACGTCATGCTGCCGTAAAGTGGTATCGGTGCCGTTGTATCGGAGCCGTTTTGCGAGTACGAGTACATGAGCACAGTATCAGACCCGTATCATTAATACGCCTTTCATGTGACCGGGCTGCATCACATCATGGTAACATAGGCCTACAATATAAACATGAAAATATATATATAACCTCATATACAGAAAGAGTATGTTAAATATAACTCTAAATGCATGTAGTCATAATAAAGAATAGCTGCCATACCAAAATAAACATTTAAAATATGTGATTCAAATCTTCTCTTACGCTCCTGTGGACCTTTAGGTGTGCAAAGGTTCTGCTGTTTAACGGGAACTATACTGATGAAAGCAGACTCAGACCCGTCTGTGCTTTTACGGATCAAGCTGAAATAAGTTCTAAACTGTAACAGAAAAATTGCCGTTTGAAGCAGCTCAGACTGCCTTTGGGTCGGTTGCCAAAATATTATTGGTTCACTTATTTTGCTGCAATTGAATTAAAGGTTCTGCCCTGACTTCCCTTCTATATCTATATTTTATTTTACTGTGTGCTCTGTGGTCTATGACTTTTTTTCCTACCCTGGAGCATACTGCCACATTGAGCAATGCCCAGCGTGATCAATTCTTTTATTAGGTTACATAGGCTTTGAGAGAAAAGGAATCCCCGGCTGTTATAATAGCCTCTGCTATGCTATATTAGGTTCAAAAGACATTATAATAATTCTACCATAAGCCTATGAAACAGGATTTAACCCACACAAAAGCAAAAGAAAGCTGCGAGCTCCTCCACGTTTGGGCCGGGCGACTATTAAGCTAACGTAGGCTAGAATTTTAATCATACATCTCAGTAAACATATCTCACTCGCTGTCGCTGATGAATAAAAAATAACTTGTAGCACTTAAACCTGTCCTTAAGCAGTTATGTTAAATTAGTGATATCCCTTTTCCCTCTGCATCTCATTTTTTTTTACATCTGCCATGCTTACAAATTCTGCTTGAGGAATCACTTTGTTGGATTTAAATCTTATACGTCCACTCAGCTCTTAACCTGACATCGAAGTGGTTGACGCCGGCCATGCAAAATAGATGCTGCACCTCCCTGATGGAGTAACGTGAAACGGGAGCGCTTTCCTCATACCGTTTTATCCCTGGTCTCCTCATGACACATGGATGTGCTTAAAGAACCTGTCCAATTAGCACTAGTTTAATCTTTTGACTCTCAAAGCGGAGTGTTAGGGGAGGTCTCAGGGGAGCCCCAAGCAAAAAAATGAGAAACTGATTAATTT
>CAKAOI010026574.1:0-86696 GCA_916701655.1 Sebastiscus albofasciatus
ATTTATATATATAATTTGTAATTTTTTATGCAATCTCAGGCTGGTCTTGGAGTTCGACCTGATGTTCTTTGCCTTTGGGAAGCCAGGGACGGTCGCCTGGGCCTGGGTTGTGATGTTTGTCTACACCCTGCTTGTTCCCTACTACACCTTGGTGTTCTGGGGATCTTTGTATCACAGCTTCCCGTCTAAACTCGGCCTGTCTCTCGGCACGGTCCTGGTCCTCGCTGGAGTGCAGATCTGCGTACTGGGGATGTTCCCCATCCACGTGGTTGTGCACTACCAGCTGCCACCAGCCTCGCGGTTGATTGTGATACTGGAGCAGGTGAGTGTGTGCTTGAGGAATAAATGCTGTCCCATTTATTGAGAACAGGATGTATTACAGATGTGACACATGTTGGCTGATTTGTTACAAGAAAATGCAGTACAGAAATGCCAAAAAAAAAAAAAGAAGTAATTTACAAACCGTGTCTCCATTACGTTAGTCCATCAGAGGGCACTGAAAAGTTGTATTTATTATATTGCAAAATGTCCTGCTGAAGATATCTTTGTCACAATTCTTCATTATCGAATTTAAGGATTTTTTTTTTAGAATGTGTGAATCTTGGCCGATATATACGTAGATCAAATATTGATATCGGTATTGGCCTCAAAAATCTTGTATGAGTTGAGGTCTAATCCACACTAAACACTAAGAACTACAGGAACAGATTGAGCTGATTTCTTACTATAATGTCGTCACCGGTTTACAAGACATCACGCCACTGAATAGAATAGTAGACATGGACTAAGGGCATGAATATGCACTGAAGACATAAAAAGCATAAAGAACCTGAATAAGAGGGAAATCGATAGAACAGTAGACATAATAAAAGTCAAAACTAGTTCAGTCCTGCTATTAATGAGTGCTTGAATCTTTCAGGAGCACCACTTGAGACAAAGTGTTTTTGGAGTACAGACTCTGCCACACAGCAAGCAGGAGAACAATCAGGCTGACTACAGAGGAAAGACAAAAAAATACTTCTTCCATAAAAAAGATGTTATGTTATTTAGATGTGTCAAACACATGGTATTTATTGGGGTATTATTTATTGTATATACATGATGTATAGCGAAGCCTGCGAGCCAGTTCAGGCTGCCCAGCTCGATTCTGGTGCTACATTCACATGGCGTACTCCTCTCACAGCAACAAATATTGTTGCAGCCCAGGGGGCTTGGAGGCAAGATTCACAATAAAATAGGACAGTTGACATGAAACATAAAGTGTCCTTTAATAAAGATTTCAGGGGAAAGGGGTTGAGGTCAACTTTCACTGAAGATTCCTCCCGTCCGGGGTCTTTGGCCTTCAGCTTTATCTCAAAGCCGGGCAGTTCCACTATCCTGTGGAGTACAGCAGAGAGAGAGATTAGTCTTTTCAGTTACCTCTGTGGGGATCACAGTGGTGAGACAGATTGGTTTGGTTTACCTGCACCAGTGATGTTCTTAGCCCCTTGGTGGAAGCCTAAGTGGTGTTTTCTGTTTGGTCCTCTGCTCAAACTCCCTGCTTGGAAGCTGGGTGATCAAATGCCTCCCCTGCTTCACCTGATGGGCTTCAGGAGTGACCAGTGTGCCAAGTGGCTGCAGACACCTGAACTGATTAAAACACTCCCTCCATCACCTCCCCCAACCTGAGCTTGGGGATCAGCCCCCTGTGCTGGATATGCTTGGCTGTTTCCCCTTGGTTTGCCACAATATCCAATGCACCTTTTCAATCACGGCAGTGTGCTCTATTCACTCTTTTGCTCTGTTGCTTGCTGCTACTGCTGCAGCCGTTACTTCTGTTCATACAGCATTTCAAAAGCCTCATTTCCACCTGCAGCATCCTGCCTTTAGGCTCTGAGTCTACCGTCCCTCTATGGGGAAGTTAGACTCAATCCCAATGTCAACTGAATCCTGGGCTTCCCCTGGTAACCGTGGAAACCTTGTGTTTAATGTCACACCGCTATGAATTGTGGGTAATTCCCTCAGGCAAAGTCTGCAGAAATGTGGACTTACAGAAAGTGTTCATAAAGGGCTCAAAATGTTTGCAAGAGAGCCCTCAAGGACTTGACAATTTGAGAGTGGGACAACCGTAAACCCTCACGGACTTGTGAGTCTGTGAATGTGGACTTTAGGATTGGGCCTTCATGTCATATAGCGAAGAGGTTAGAGCCTAGATGTTAAATGGACCTTTTCGTATGTATATAGTTGGATGTGGAGGAAAAAGGCTCTGCTTTTTAAGAAAACTCTCAAAGAATCCGAGCAGCATCAAGGATTCTGCTAGAAGAAATAATCCCCCTTTAACACATGCAGTAATGGTACAGAATCAGAGATTGATGATTAGAGTTTAGCAAGACAGCAATGACAAGCTTAAATCACATAAGGAGGTTTGGGTGTTGGAGGGAGCTGTGGCATTAAGCAGAGTTAACATGAGGAATCAACAGAGTAAAAGTGATTGTAAAGGCCAGCTAGTACACTTGAATGAATGTGAGCAAAGAGCTGACGTGAGCACTTCATTTGTGATTGCACACAATCAGCAGTTCAGTTTTTACAGTTCTTTCTTCAAGAAAATCTAGGTTGTTTAAAGGTTGTTGAGAGTCCCAATTAGCATCACATTTCTTTTAATAACTCCTGCCGTATGATTAAAGTGTTTTTATTGCAGCGTAAACTGCTGCTCAGCATAAAAATTCCTATTAGGAACAACCTGTGCTAGAAACACCCTGGACTGGACTGTAGATAAAATTAAATTCATTGGTGATCCAAGTTATAACTGCAGTCCTTCGCTGCCATCAGCAGGAACATTTCGATAAGAAAAAGCTCTCTTGTCGGAGATGCGAGTCTTCCAGCTGGAAAGGCACCAAACGAGAAAGTAGATCTGAGTGTTGCCAACGTTTGATCATCGTGGATACTTTCCGTAATACCTCCTCATCCTCTTTATCACACCGACCTCAGTCTCCCAAAACCGTCTTAATACTACGATCATTTTAGCTCCATTGGATGGAGTGAGATAATCCCAGTGCTCAGATGCTTTTGGGAAACCAAGTCCTGATCCTCATCTGACCTCGGACCAATCAGTCTATTTGTAATTCTGATGCAGTCTAACTCATACATAAATATCGATTTTAGACTTTACTAAATTGCCCCACAAGAGTGAGTTGTTCTCTGCTGTTTGCAGATTGACGACGCATCGTGTCTGAACTGCGGTTTATGATGACAAATCAGTTTTCCAACTGTGTTTCTGTCATGACTTACAGTTCCCCGTTGTGTTACTTCCTCCTGATCAATTACAGAAGTGAGCTAAATAATGCATCAGTGGTTCAATACGTGGGAACACACACACATGAGATTGAGGCCACAAAGATGTAGGTTGTTAACTTCAGCCGCCTCGTCCATTCATGCAATAGTCAGACAGGCAATGAAGCCGTTAGTATTGATGCACTACCTCTCACTTCACATAATAACTATATCAACCTTCCTCAGATTCGATTCCTGATGAAGAGCTACTCGTTCATGAGAGAAACCGCTCCTGTTATTATGAAGAATACACCAAAGGAAGGTACTGTGCTGAATTGTATTGATGTCAGGTGTATTTACTCCTCAGGCGGGTTCATTACTCACAGTGACACTCACGACACTGGAGAAAAATGACTAAAACAGACCTCAGCAAGTTACCTCCTAATGATTCATGCTGAAGTTAAAACTAACAATGAATACACCCGCATGCAATAAATAACCTTGAGTATGTGCAGCCCCATGAGATCCTTTTTTAAAAGTCTGAAGTGGTGAAGAATGTGTCTGTGGTACCTTTGACTGTAAAACTCATAGTAGTAAATGTCAATATGTACTGCAGTAAATTCCTCCAAGAGAAAACGGTATAGTAAAAACAGACAGAAAATAGCTCTATAGAAAGTTTGAATGTGGTTTTGGCATGAGATTGAAAATAAGTTCATTTTTGGATCAGAGATTTTCACAAGTTCTGTTAAATGACACTTTCACAAAACAGCAGTTTTATCGTTTTTAAATGTCGTTAGTAAAAAGTTGGAGCTTGACTGAAGTGCAGCTAATAATTCAGCAAAAGAGATTAGAGGCTTTAAGGCAGACAATGTGACATAATGGCTTAACGATTTTGTAATGAACCCACTGTTGTTTAACTTTAAAAGCAGCCATTTGTTAGCAGGTCCCTGCATTAAGGCACACTAAAGCTTTAGTGTTCACAGATGGAGTTGTTAATGGCCGGTATTATGCCACATAATGAAACAAGAAAAATGAATTGAGAAACTTATGTCTACCTTATTTTATACCAAAACCCTTTTTTAAAAATCATTCAAGGCAAGTCGTGACTGCTAAAAGATATTTTACTGCCAGATTTTAGGACTCAAACTGGACTCCTCCATTTGATGGTCACATTTACTGAATTGTCTTTCCTTTTCAGGAGAAAGTCCCAGATTCCCAACATTGTCCAGCTATCTGTACTTCCTCTTCTGTCCAACGCTCATCTACAGGGAGTCATATCCTCGGTGAGACATATTTATATTTATTTTAATTAGTGATAATAAGGTAATGTGAGTGCAACTGACATGTAGTGTTGGAAAGGTTACTTTTGAAATGTAATAGGTTGCAGATTACTAATGTAACTATTTTAATTACTTCATCAAAGTAATGCAACTTTTTACATTTGATTACTTTTTGATTACTTTTCTAACAAATGTATTAAATTGGGCAATAAAGCTGAAAAGTCCGAAAAACATAACCTCAAGCCAGGCAGTGTAAACCTCACAAATGTACTCAACACTGATTACTCTCAAACTTTAATTAAAATGTCTTCAGTATAACTTGAATTAAGATTGGAACAGAGCAACAGAATGAATGTTATATTCTACATATATACATTTTTTCAGAAAAGAATATATTCAGATGTACCCCCTTGTGTAATCTCCAACATTTTGATTAGTAACTGTAATTTAATTATACATTTTGTCTCAGTAACTGTAACTGAAGACAGTTAGAAACCAACAAAATGCTGAAGCAAAGTGGTATTTTTACACTTTACATGTTTCATTCCCTAACAGGCCTTTTTCAAGTAACACATTTTTGCATCTTGCAGTCGAAAAGCACAGATAAATAAAAAAATGAATAGCGGCTGAATTCATTTTAGCTGTTTTTGTTTCACGCTCTTAGTATTGTGCATGCTGGATCACTGTTACATGTGATTTTACACTTTAAGGGAACACTTGAATGGAAAAGAGCCATTGTTACGCCAAATTCACACCAGAGCAGTGTCGACGTGTGTGCTGAAAAGCTGCGGCGGCGACTCCCGAGCTCAGCAAGCGGCGGCCGTTGGATTCTGCGGCGAAGGGCGGCCAAACCAGAGAGGACCTGTAGCCAATCAGTAAACAGATCCTGTGACTCCTGTTACATGTTGACCTATGTTACAAAGAATTTATTCCCACCTAAAACCCATGAATACGCCTCCCGGACACAGAAAAATGCATTATTGTGGCGAGCGACACTTTGCCTGATGGGAATTTTGGTGTTAATGTTGTTGGTAATGTGCTTTTCTTACTATGACACGCCAAAACGTTTGAAAAAGGCCTATTTGTGTTTAAAAACGACATCATGCTGAGTGAACCATCACAGCTAATTTCCCTTTACATAAAGAAAGCAACCTGCCAGGCAACACAATATATATACTGGAAAATGCTATATGCACGATTCACCGTAAACATTCATGTAGTAGTGACATCCTGTCTCTTCTTTGCAGGAATACCCACATAAGATGGAAGTATGTTGGCGTCACGCTTGGTATGGTAAGATGAATCTTTATTTGGGCTGTTGACACTTGTAAGATTGTGTAAGAAAACGTAATTGGTCTATGTAGGGTTAATGACCTAGAAAAGATACTGTATGACCTAGAAGCTGCTCATAGCACCTGTGTATGGTGTGATAACATGAAGCAATCATTAAGTACTGCAGGTGCTTAATAGCTCTAATCTCTGATAGTTTTCTAGTGCTGATTCTCAAGTGTGCTCTATATTTAATTTCCTTTTAATGCTCAATTTGCAGATCTTAGGATGCCTGTTTTACAGCAACTTCATCCTGGTCCGCCTCTGTGTGCCCGTCTTCAGACCGGAGACCAACCAGCCTTTCAGTAAACGAAATATGGTTCTGTCTGTGTTCCACTCTATATTACCAGGTAGGTACTTCCTACTACTCTCTACCTACATGGAGCTTGTTCTGGAAGATTTCTCACGCAATATTATAGGGAAATCACGTTTAAAACAAACATATATACTAAAGTTCATCTTCATTTATGACATCACTTCTGCTTACAACCTCTATTATCTCTTATCTGTATGAGTCAGCGCTGGTTAATGTATCACTTAATATGGAAATAGAGGAAACAAGTCTCTAGTGTTTTGAAGTCAGATAAGATTAAAGATGCTATTATGCAATTAGATAAAGGTATTCAAGCCTGCCATGTTTATTACTGTCTTTAAGTGAAGTGCTTTTTGAGTATGTGCTGATATAAGAGCAACGGCGTCAAGTTGCAATTCTTCTGAGGAAAGCTGGGAGCAATGCCCAGAATAAAAGTGTCTCTCCTAAACTTTCCCTCTCTGTCTGTCTGTCTCAGGTATAATGCTCCTTCTGTTGTGTTTCTTTGCCTTCCTGCACTGCTGGCTCAACCTCTTCGGGGAGCTGCTGCGTTTCGCTGACAGGATGTTTTACAAGGTGTGTGGCATGGCGGATTTTGTGTGGCATCATCTCTCCTGTGAACACATTATTTTCAGATATGCCTTTCATTGCATTGCATTAATTTTGATTAATGACAAGTGAGATGACAGCAGTGTGGGCCGATGGTCCCAAAACAGTTTAACTTTTCCATCATTACATTCTGTTGATACAGTTTGTTCTTGAAAAAGCCATGACGTGTGCTTTGACTGATGTGTTCCTGCAAGTCCGAAGTTGTGATTAAATAGAAACTGGCAGATTGATTAATGTACAGTAACAGTGAGGCGGGGACAGAGCTTTACTGACGGTAAGTGGTTGTAGTTAGAAGAATCTGTGTTGTGCCTAAAACCTGAAATGAAGATGCAACTTCCACCATAAGTGTGTGTGATGCTGCTTTAACTTTTTACAATACACATATATAAGTAATCCAGTGTTAGACTACAGGATTTTCAACTGTTATTACATTTAAGCTAGGGAGAGAAGGATCACTGTGTTCACATTTGTATTGCTTTTAAAGGAATAGTTTGACACAGTACATTCAATCACTTTCATGTCTGCCCCTAAAATATGGAGCTAGAGCCGGGAGGCAGTTAGCTTAGGCTATCTTAAGAACAGCTAGCCCGAATGTCTCCAAAGATCAAAAATCCTCCCAACAGCACCTCTAAAGTTCACAAATAACATATTGTACCCATACTAAAACAATGTAAAAACGTTAATTTGTGGTTTTAGGAAAGGAAATCTAAGACGCTGCACAGAAGTGCTGGGTGAAGGGATAGACTGTTGTTCATCAAGAAAAAGCAAAAGAAGAAGAACATAACTGCACATACCGTGACTCCCCCTGAAGCCACAAATTGTTATTTTTACATTTCTGTTTGTGGACAAATTAAACAAACAAGATACAGCATGTTAATTATGAAGACAACAGAGTAGAAGCCATGGAAGTATAAAGAGAACTGGATACAGCGCTGGAGGCGGGCTCCTGTTCATTCCTATAAAAGCTGATCAGTGGCGCATGAAGCCAAAATGGCTCTACTGCCGAGTGATAAAGTACCCTTATCATCTGGCGATCTTTAGCATCCATTGGGCCAATAGAGCAGGTGCAGTAGCGTTTCCTTTAACTCCGCCTCCCAGCCCTCGCTCCAGCCTCGGTCTGGGTCTCATTCACATGAACAGAGGAAGAGAAATAACTCTGGATTCAGCTATTAGTGCATTTTACAACTTTTAGGACCTAATGATTTAAATAAGGGCTATTCAAGTGTTCGTACTGGGAAGTTGATTTACCTTCAAAAACCTTTCCCAATGTAAGTCTATGGGAAAAAGTCTTTTTGGGCCCATTGGCATCACGTGACTTTTCACAGAAGTTGTATCACCACCATATGGCCACTACGAAAATTTGCTTCACAGTGACCCAGGGCTGCTGGGTCTTTGTGGTAATCACATACAGGTGCTCTTTGGATCCTACAGGTGTACTATGCTTATTCAATCTTGTGAAGGGCTCATTACATGGGTTGAATATGATCTCAAAAAAGTACAAAAAATGCAAGTCTCCATCAAAAATAATCCAAGGCACACTGTAGGATTTGTGCAAAATGAAAATGCCTTTATTTTTACACGGCAATAATTGTTTAAAATGACCAACGCGTTGCGACCGACACAGATCTTCATCAGGGTCACTGTCAGCATTCAGCAGTAGCTCGCACACCTGTATTGGGTTACACTAATAATAAAGTAGAGTGGGAGGGTGGCTCTCCATCAATCAATAGAGAGGAGAGAAAAAGGGAAGGTGAAAGGGAGAGAAGGAGAATTGGAAGGAAGTGAAGGAAAGAAAGAGGAGATGTGGGGTAAACGTAAATGATTAAAACAAAGATATATATCATATGAAGTGAATACTAAGTCAAGGTGGACCTAATACATTCTTATATATGTACAACATGTTGATTACTGAGCTTTACAGGTGTAGGTTGGTGGATTTTCCCCCAGCTTCCAGTCTTTATGCTAGGCTAAGTTAATTGCCTCCTGGATGCAGGTCCATACTTTACGCACTATCACAGACAAGAGAGTGGTTTCTTAATCTCATAAAGAAAGCAAATATTTCCAAAAATGTTGAACTACTCCTTTAAAGCAGCAAAGTCAGCAGTGCCCATCATGAGATAATTGGTTTTGAAGCTCTCATTTGCAGTATATTTATTTTTTTGTGATGATAATGTGACCACACTGTTTCCTTGAATCTGCTCCAGGTGCCCCCAATCTCTGTGATAGCGCTACTTTAATTGCCTAATTATGTTCACTTGACACCACTTATCTGCTTAAAAGACGTTGGACTGTGACAATCACTTGAACCTTCATGCTGAGGAAGTGATTTAGCTGGAATATTTGTGTTTTTCTGCTTTGCAAACAACCACATCTACAAGAGATCTTCAAAAGACTCCCTCTGACTTTGAGTCCAAACTGTTTACCTCTACAGTAGTTGGAAGCACTGCACTGTATATCATCAGCACTACAAACTCTAAAACTCTAGTTAGAAGATCATACAGGTCTGGCTCTCAGTATAATTTATGAAAATCAGTATGAATTATTTGACAGGATTCATCTCAGCGGTTCAATGATCCTTCTCTATTTTGTTTTTATTTTGATCCACACACTCATTTACCCTGTGTTGATTTTCCAGGACTGGTGGAACTCGACGTCTTTCGCCAACTATTACCGAACCTGGAATATAGTGGTTCACGACTGGCTCTATTACTACGGATACAGAGACTTCCTCTGGGTGAGCAGAGCGCCAATGCAGTAAACTACAATGACATATAATAGATAATACAATAATGTAATGCCTCAGGGGGTTTCGTCTGTATTTCCAACTCAGCATGTCACATGATGAAGTGCGAATAGTAGTTTAACACCCGTGCTGTAATTCTAGTGACACATATTCGCAGCTGAACCAGCCTGACCCCTGAACTTTGAGCCAAACTCTTTCTCTCTCTGATCCCCGCAGCTGTCGAACAGGAAATTCCGAACAGCTGCCATGCTCTCCGTGTTCATCGTCTCTGCCGTCGTGCATGAGTACGCCTTGGCCATGGGCTTCGGCTTCTTCTATCCCGTCTTGTTCTGTCTCTTCGCCTGCTTTGGAGGTGAGGCTTATACTCATTATTCAGGGGTAAAAATCTTCACTTTGATATAAACAGGAAACAATTGGTATGCGGTGCACTGACCTGGCAGCTGGAGGAAAGCATTTGATAACATAAATGCCTTTCAAATAAAGGCAGAAAATAAGATGGAGAAAGAAAAGTGTTTCATGTGTACCTCGTTATCGTTGCTGAAATTAAAACACTGACTTCAGTGGCTTGTTAAAAATATGTAAATGTCCCTTTCTACATTCTGGACCTTGCCTTCAAAGCCTTCAAAGTAAAAAACAGTAATTATCCACTCTAACACACATTTAGTAGCTGTTTTCAGGGGACAACTTTCATTACATTTAAAGAGAGTACACTTGTGCACTGTGTCCTTTTCCTCTGGGTTTTAATAAGACGTCATCTGACAAAGTGACTTTTCATGCTCTTGTTGTTTGTCCCTGTCCTTTACTGGCACACGTTGCAGCTTTAACACAAAGAAACTGTCACTGTTTAACTACAGATAGCCTTCACACACAAAACAAACATCAACAACAGCATTACCTCATGTCCTCCTCTCTTAGTGATGTTCAACTTTACCATGAACGACAAGCGGCAGAGCCCCGTGTTCAACGTCATCATGTGGGCGTGTCTCTTCCTGGGTCAGGGTGTCCAGGTGTGTCTGTACTGCCAGGAGTGGTACGCTCAGATACACTGCCCTCGGACAGGGGTATGTACTCCACCTACATGTATACTGCTATGCTTGTTTATTTCATTTCTTCATATCTGGATGATGTTGATTCTACTTTTTAAAGGAACAGTGTTTATCATTTCGGGGAATTTATTAGCAGAAATGGAATATAATATTCATAACTATGTTTTCATTAGAGTATAATCACCTGAAACTAAGAATTGTGTTTTCATTAGCTTAGAATGAGCCCTTCACATCTACATATGGAGCAGGTCCTTTTCACGGAGTCCACCATGTTTCTACAGTAGCCCAGAATGAACAAAACACTTTCATGTTTTTACGTTACCTGAAGGCCACAGTAGTTCTCCGATGCGCTTGTGAAACTGCGGTTATGTGAGCCACGCGGTGCAAAACTGTGGTACCGCCAGCCGCCGTCTGACTTCAGTTGCTCCTAAAGTAGTGTTTTTATGGTAAAGATGGCCTCTGAGCGAGGCGAACTGTGTTACAACGGCTTTCACTCGGCGGCTCACGTTACCGCAGTCTTGGAAAGGGTCACGACCCGGCTGCTATGACAAAGAACAGGAGAGACACGGATTGAAACGGAAAAGTGTACACATTTATTACTGAACACAATAACTAAAATACATACTGAAGATATGGGATGTGTGAATCAGTGTTGTCAGTGTGTCAGCAGATGGATTGTGTGGTTATGTGGTGAGTGAAAGGTGTTGTACGGCTTAAAACCTAAACTAGTCAAATGGCTGAAGCCAACCAAACAACACCCAGATTTTAAGCACTCTTGGGAGCCTTGCCAGGTGCTCCGCCCACCAGGGACCTGCAAGGCAACACAGACACACAGGAAAAAAGACACAGCAGGCTCTGCTAAAGCAGGAGGGCCGTCACACTCCCCTCCATAGAAACAGGCTCCCAACCCCAGAACACCTGCAATCTGCAACCTTTAAGGATATCTTTCCTTTTTATGATACCAGACCTGCTTCTTTGGAGGCTTACACATGTCCAGTGGGTCAACCAGTCAAAAAGCTTCACAAGACAGAAATCACTATATTTTATATTGACAAAAATGTGCATCAAAAAATGTAGCCCAGGGTTCATATCCGACTTGTGGCCCTTTGCTGCATGTCATCCCCTCTCTCTCCCCCTTTCAACACTATCACTATCTCTATCAAATAAAGGCAAAAGCAAAAAAAATATCTTTTAAAAAAAAAAGGACTTTATCAGGTTACTTTAGCAACAAAAGCAAGAATTTGTCTGAAATAAAATCAATAAAACCTGCCAGAGTTTGATTTATGACCATTTCTTCAGCAGAAGATATGAAGACATTAAGTTCAGTGAGATGCTGCATGATTGAAAAACATCAAAAACCTATCTTTTCAATAAACAGAGCAGCAAAACAGAAACTATGTGATTGTATGTAAGATGATTTTAAAAGAAACAGCAGTTTATTTGTTGTGTGCCACAATGATACAGTGACGTCTTTAGACTGCACTTTGACCCAGTTTCTGAGATACTGTAATGGAAAATACGCCAGCTGGTGAATAAACTTGAAAGACAAATAAATAGACTAAAAGACTAGAAAAAGTACATCACATGAGTCGTACTTGAGTACTTTGATATTGGACGTCATACAGACGCCAGTAACTGGATGAATCTCCTTTCACTGTTTCATCATCCTGGCTTTGTCTGTTCTTATCTCCAGTCATTCATGAGCATCTGTTACTACACAGACTACTGGACACACACATAAAGTGCATAAACTTGTTCTTAAAGAGACGACACACTCAATTTACACACATAAACCCGTATAGGAAAGCCACATGTGTTGAGTAACGGCACGTTTGTAAAAATCTGACATGTATTTAACCCTTTAAAAGCCCCCCTTCAAACCCAATGCGTTTGATGAAGTCACAGATGTGAAGGATTTGTCTGACAGATGGGCACAGATGTACTTAACATACTTACTCCACTATGAACCACCAGCTAAGGCTTCCTCTAAAGCCAGTGGCGTCATCCACACACACAATGGCTTAACACAGATAACTGCTGTCTAAAAATAGAAGTGAAAAAAGATTATTAAGTGATGATAAATAGATGTTAAATCATACGGATGAAATGTATAAAAGGATTAGAGCTGATGTTACCATATTTAGACCAATTCGTCTCCTCTGTCTCAACAGAATGGCTTCTGGGAGTTGGTGACACCTCGATCGTGGTACTGCAACTACCAGAGATGATGCTGCGCACAGGAGACAGCAAGCAACATGAAAGAGATGTAAATACATACAAGGTTTTCTGCTTTTAGTGTGTAAAGATTCTACTTTTATCTTTGTATCGTTATCCATAAGTGTATCAACACTTTATTTTTACTGATAGTATTAAATACTGTTTAATAACTCACTTTCGGTAATACTTTCTATGACGTCCATGTCTATAATGCATAATAAACATACTTGTAATGTGTTATAATCTGCTTATAGCACTGTATTATTATAGTTATAAGCACGCATAAATATTAATAATACTTTATAACACTAATTATATCACATTATAAACATTTCATAATGACTCAAGTATCGTAATATTTCATAATTGCTGGTCATACAATATACATTATAAGATTTTGATAATGATTTATAATCAGTGTTATAATGATTAAAAGTTACTCTAAGTGGTCATTGTGAAGTAAAAATGTTACATCGTTTGTGTTCTTGCATAGATTTAATGATATTTTTCTCACCTTAAAGCAAACAATGACCACTTAGAGTGACTTATTATCACATTATAATGCATTATAAAAAATAATATAATGTATTACAACAATTGATTTATAATACACTATCATCCTTTAAAACCAGCAGTTATAAAGTATTATGATACTTGACCTTATAAGTCATTATAATATATACATTATATATATATATATATATATTACTAATATATATATATTATAAATTATTAATATATATATTATATACATGATAGTCAATGCTATATAATGTGTTATGATTATTGTTATAAAGAGTTATGCATACGTATGAGTGCTTATAACTATAATTATACAGTGCTATAAGCAGATTTTAAGCATTATAAGCATGTTTATAATGCATTTTAGACATTGCGGTCATAGAAAGTTACCAAAGTCTCTTTAGAAATTATTGCTAAGGACTGATTTTTTATCAAGTGTTGATAGAACATCACACTGTAAGCAAACTGTTGCACATTAACCAACAAGTAGCTTGTTTATTGACAAAGTTTTCCATTTTTTGAGTACGGATTAAACAAACACGATACAGCATGTTAAGTAGTGAGCTTTAGAGGCGCTGGTAGGTCAGAGACAGGCTAGCTGTTTCCCCCGCTGTTACCAGTCTTACCAGTCTATGCTGAGTGATGTTAAAATAGGGGAAAATATGTACTGTATATATTTTTTTGTTATAAGCTAGTTGGTAGGAAGTTAGTTTCTTAATCTTCCTGAATCCAATTCTTTGAAACAGTAAATGTATTTAAATGTTGTAATAATAAGCCCTCAGGAACTCCGAATAAAATGTGTAATTGTATTTTTATTTCTGCTATGTTTATATAGTAAAACTGCACATGGTTGTAGTAAACATTTTGGAACTTGGAACAGGCTTTGCCACAGTGAGGGCACCAGGCCTTGTGTGGACATGCAGTGTGTGTTGCATGTTTAATCCTGCCTCGGTTGACATTCAGCTGTCAGGGATTGGTGGAAGAGCAGGTACGTTAACCAACCAACCACGGGCAGCGCAGCGTCTTATCAGTGTGCCACAAAGCCTCTGTTTGTCTGCCTGCCACGTCCCCTCTGAAGTCATACAGGAAGAGGAGGATTAACATTGGTACAGTGTTTGCATTAGTGATGTAATGCTCTGTAAACTGATATACTGTAATACCACGGCAGCTCAGAGGGGAACAGCAGGACAGGTGGTTGTACAGGCAGCATCAACACTAGAATTGAATATATTTGTGTCTACGTTTGACATAATTCATCAAATTTTATACTTGAAAATAAAATCATCTGTCGTTTGTATTTTCTTTTTAATTTGACATTTTCCTTGACATCCCTTTTATCTCGCTAGCGTTCTTTTGACGTATACGTGAAAGGGACTGTCACTTTCTTTCTTTCTGGGACTGTCTCATTTCTTTGATGGATGCAGTTGTCTCTTTCAGAATGAGCCACATTGTTGATCCAATTTGAAATGACATCTTTGCTGGATGAATACAGTGGGGGGAAAGGAAATTTGCAGGAATAAAAAGACATCACTTAAGGTCCTTTATCTTTATTAAAGCAGAATTTGGCAACTTGAGGGGGTGGTAAGTAAACAATGACATAAATCAACATATAAAGTTGTTTTTAGAAAATGGTTGCCTTGTGGAGTCCAATATTGATTCTCCTTTTAGCTCTGGTCTGAAATATCTAGCTTTATAGCTGCTAAATGCTCCGTTTTAATCACCAGCTGTTCGCCAACTTTGTTGGTCTGCTGTTTGGTGCTGGGCAGGTAGCACACTGTGGCTTCTTTACTGGAAACAGCTGTCTGCTGTCGTGAGAAACAAGGTTGATGAGAGCGGTGATAGTGAACCAAAACAGAAATGTTGCGGGCCGTAAAACCAAAAAATTAGATGCCAAAACACTGGAGCTGAAGAGAAACTGCATACAAACATGTTCTAGTAGAATTCCAAAATACAAGTATGCACCTGAAAATGAGCATAATAGGTCCTCTTTAAATGATGAATCAATTGATTGTGTAAAGTGTAAAAAAAAAAAATATATGTATTTTTCTCATACTGGATGTGCTGCTGCACCTCTTTTCCTCTTCCACCCCTTTTTCTGATTGGTCAGCTGGCCTACTGTTGTGATTGGTCAACCAAACCAAACACTTCGGACTCTGCTCCAGCTACGCTTTAACTAGCTTTGTTTGACAACGTGCCAAACTAGCCGCTAGGCAAAGTGTGTTACTTGGTGACATCACTACGTTGCGGAAGAAAAGGCGGGTCTTCAAGTAAGGCGTTTCAGAAGCAGTGTTTCTGTGAGTAAGTCCTTTTGGCGTGGACTTTGGGCTTTGTAACTTTGCAGACATTTTACATGCACAAAACTATATAACACACTAAAGGAAAGGGAAAAAGCACAAAAGCATAATAGTATGAAAATATTGATTGTTGCAGCTTTAATTTAGCTTTGCAAATGGAATTGAATCATCCAGCAGCAGATGGAAAAATGTTTGGTCGGTACACTGATGGCAGAGAGGGAGATATTTTTCATTTGTTAATTGAGTCTGCAGCTGTGATGCACTCTAAATGACATGATAAATGGATCAATTAGACAATAAATAAATCAATTAAATGAAAGCTGTCCTATGAGATATTGAGCATGTAATGCAGCCAACTAGCAGCAACACAGCTTCTTCTTTCTCACTCTACAAGGTTCCATGAATTTGACTGTATGTGAGTGAAAGTGATGTTTAAACCAGTGTTTTTGACCATGATGAGATGTTGTTTTTCTTTTTTTGTGTTATTTCATCAGGAATTTCTCAACTTAGCAAGAGCCGTGTATTCATTAAAACCTGAAAAATGTAATAATTGTACTATTATTTGGAGTACATCATATTCGGTAATAACATAAGACATGTTCTGCCCTTTAACCTCAAAAACTGAATCACAAAGTGCTGAGTGTTAACTTGAGCTGAAATACAAACCTCTGCTTGGCTCATCCTCACTTGGAAACTGCAGCAACCACAGGATATATTTTCTTTTTTTCATTCTATATGGATGGAAAATATGCTCAACTAGTGCATGAACACTTCTTTTCAGTCAGATTGGATTATTTCCCTCCACGCAGAATATCCGTTAATAATACCTCAGCTGTCTCCAGATATAAACAGTTCTCTGCTGAAAACAGACTCGAGTCATAGCAGCAGAAAATAAAGGAATACATAAAATCCAAGTGATGTTATAAATCCAGAGTGGTTTATTGGTTTATCAACTGGCAGGTTCGCCAAAGCACCATAAGAAACAATAACCCGCCTTTTATATATATTTTGATGGCAGCTAGATGCGTTCAGGAACAGTGGTATTAAAGCATAAGTAAACAGTCCAAACAAAACATAACACCTTCATGAATGGGTTTAATATATCCTCAAACAAAAGCACAGCTTAGACAGCAGCGTTCACACTTTGCACGCTATGTGCTACACTTTGTACAGCTGACTGTATTTCTCAGGGAACAGAGATCGAAATGAATCGAAATGCGAGCCACAGAGAGAGAGAGAGGGGGAAGGGCAGCAGGACACAAACTGCAGCCATAAACAGGGATTAGAGATGAACACGCAGATACTCCCTTACTTTCATCTGAAATACCAGCCAGCCAGCACTGTGCTGCTGCTGCTGCCTACTGTGTGTGCACGTGCATCTGTCTGTGTGTGTGTGTGTGTGATCATGTGATGGGTGGGTATGTGGGGGAACAAATCAGCTTTGAGTAGTTGATCTGGAACAAAGTGGCTCAGGAAGCAAGCAGAGCTGTGATTTTTATTCCCTAATGTTCGTGAACGACATTTATAATCGGGGGGGTTTAGAGCGCACCGGTTCGGGAGGACAGGCAGATTTTTTAGAGGGACTCTAACATCGGAAACCCAGACAGACGGACTGAGACAGTAAAGTATAGCTCAGTGCAAACAAATTTAGAAAAGCAGGAAAAACTGAAATAATTTCACGAGAGAGCCACAACAAATTTGACTTTCTTCCTCCTTTCCACGAACATGTCTCTTAACTTTAAGTGATCACACAATGCGGGCGCGCTCGCACGACCAAACTTCTCTTAAGTGTTACTTTGGACAGGAAGAGGAGGATGGATTTCACTCATCATAAGTGTGCAGACACGGTAAATCTGTCCAACAGATTTCTGTGGGCTAGCAGCGGGGGCTATAGTCATAAGAAGCCCTGGCTGCAGAAATGTGTGGCCTAAACCACATGATGACTATGATGGTGAGACTATCAGGTCATATGACTGCGCTGCTGAGGAGATTTTCACCTCGGGGACGAGTAACCTAAACAGTGTGAAACAACAAGAGCTTTTCTGATACTCGGTGGAACAAACGGTGGATTCTTTTTCGGGGTTTTTTTGGCTCAGTCACAAGAGCAAAAGGCGCCATTAATCACACAAAAGAAAGAAACAAAAGTATCCGCTCAGGTACAGCAAGGAAGTGACTTTTCAGCTGAAAGAAAATCAAGTAAAAGAAGAATAGCGAGGGGGCTTTGGTCCCAGTCCCAGTCCCATTCGTGTCCAAGTGCTTTACAAGAGCAGACTGCAGCAGAATGTTAAACACAGGTGCTTCGCCAAAGAAAGCATACAGTCTTACTCACATTAAGAAAAATAAAACAGCTTAACTCCATACAATATTTACACAATTGAGCTCAGTGCATTATAGATATCTCTTCCATTTCTCTTTGTCAACTCTATACAAGTCCGTATAGAAAAGTCGCTTCAGCGTGAAACGTCACAGGCGAGGAATGCATGTGTTTAGGATTGATACTCAGTTGGTCTTGGCATCAGAAAGCCCCCAGCCAGCACTTTCCTTATTAAGTAACAGACAGAGACTTTGTTTACATGCAGAGTGGTGCTGGGCTGCAGGCGAGTGGAAGGTCCCTGCTCTTATTAAGTTTCTGCTCCCATCAGCATTCATGTGACTGTCAGTGGCAGTGCTAGAGGCTTAACCATACACAGACAGTCGGACTTTTTTCAGAATAAAAGGGAAACATGCAGTTTGAGGGGAAAGCAACAACTGGAACAGAATCGACGATTTGTGAAAACACAGAATATTCTTTGTGTGAAAATAGAAGCATTACTCGATGTAGGATGATCTATATAACCAGCATCATATACATACAAACAGATACCTTTACACTGTAACAATCAAACGATGACTGAGAGGGCAGTTTGCTTGGCTTTTCTGTAGAAATGACACTTTTACGAGATTCCTCACATCTGAGAGACTCAAAGTAAACATGGAACTTTACTTTTGACCTAAACATATTGCGTGTATTTTCACCCTTTTCCATTTGAAACAGAATGATGAGCTTAGACAAAGGGATCATTAAAAACGTTAAACTAACATGGAATCTCCAAAAAATGTGTAAGTCTTCGCCCATTAGGGGTTATTATTGGATGGTGGCTTCAAATATCTAGATTATTACGCCTACTGGTGCGTCATTAAAATATGTTCAGAGGTTTTGGATATAAAAATACAAGAGAATATAAAACAGAATCTTTTGGCATTGATTGTTAAACAGGTAGGTCAAAACACAAAAAAATCAGCTAACAGGGTGACATCAGTCATTTCTCACTTCATTTTCGTCTAGAAAGTTATTTCCGTTATGTTCATGTGTGTCACCTCTTTGCGAACATTCAGATTTCAGACAGGCGGAGACGGCGGACACCTATTTTTGAGCGCGCTGCCTCGCCAGTCGCTTCATGAAGCAACAGGTCACGGTTGCGATGATGACGATGCCCACAAACAAGGCAGAGGAGACTCCGACAACCAACGGGATGAGGAGGAGGTCAGCAGCTGGTGGAGAAAACAGAGGAGAGAAAGATGACGTGATGTAAAAATACATTATTTTAATTGTGTTATAATCCACTTTCAGATGGGGAAATTTGATATGTAATGTATAATTCAGTAGATAAAAGCGTCCTTTGGGAATGAAACAGATTTGTTTGGTTCAAAACAATACAGATATAGACTTTTTATATACTACTTGTAACATTCAGGCAGCACATATTGATGGGAAGTCAGTTAATGGACTGTCCTGCTAGATAAACTAAAAGCACAGTTTGCTCTGGTGAGTCAGTCATATAGTGCTAGAAACTCAATCTAGGATCCACACTCATGTGGAACAGAGAGAAGGTCAACAACTAACGTTGCTACCAGTGACAATGATTAGTGTAAAGATGATTGCTGTTGTGCTTCTGACAATATTTGATACTTATTTTAGACAAAACAAGAAATTTAAACATCATCTTGGGCTCTGGGAAATCATAATGGCCATTTTTCATTGCTTTTTTTTTTACATTTTATAAATAAAATGATCATTGAGAAAATAATCAGAAGATCAATCGATGATGAAAATAATCGTTAAATGCGGCCCGTTTGAGAAAACTGTGAAAATTGTCCTCATGGTCCTTGAGTTCAGAGTCACACAGAACTAAATTACTGTAGATGTAAATACAGGGGAACCATGTCCTGCTATCTGCTACAGAAGGATGTAGAGACGAATCAATCTACTTAAAATGTACAGACACTTCTCAAGGTGGAGAGTAAATGTTTGAAATTTGCACTTGACGTTTACACAGATGATGGATTCCCTCCAGCTTGTGACCGAGGAAGTAGTCAAATCATTTACTTAAAGTATCAAAAGTAAAAGTTGTCATAATGCAGAGTGGCTACCGTCAATGATACAGTATTACATTACTGGATCATTATTATTGGCATATTCATATGTAAGTGGTACTTTAATGTTGTAGCTGGTCAAGGTGGAGCCAATTTTAACTACTTCACATAGTAGTTTCATCTGTGACAATGGATCGTATCTTACTATAAAACAGGGACTCTCTATCTGTCTGTATGTATGTACGTAAGTATGTGTGTCCTTTGCATATCTCGAGAACCGTTCATCTGATTTACTTCACACTTGGCGGGTGGATTGATGGGGACCCAAGGACGTGCAGTGTCAAAGTTGGTGCAATTCAGACACGCAACAGTTCAATGTTAATAAACTTTGAATAAACAAGCGCTCTGTGCACTAGCAGGGGCAAAGCTTCAGGGCTCTGCAGGACTGAGTCAAGCATGTCGTCCACAGTGGGCCTTTACAGGCTCACTGACTGCAGTTCAGTTTTGCTGTTTGATTGCTGGACATACGAACGTTACAACCAAACTCTTCTTAACTTCCCTAGAGTCAACGAACAATGAGCCGATTCTAGTATTTGGGAGTGTGAATAAGAGCCATGCTCTCAGCAAAACTACATCAAAAATAGTTAATAAACTGGATCTGTCTGTAATCTGTTACATTTATCCACGATCACTATGATTATGATAAAAAAATCATTCCCTGGGAGACTCTTACCTCTGGCGTAGAGGTAAACAGTCACAGCGTTTGACTCTGCTTTGGCCCCCGTGTTGTACCAGCCTCCATGCGGGTCCTGACCCCACGCCTGGGCATGACACGCATACATGCCCTGATCCTCCATCGATGCTGAGTGGACCCTCAGTCTGTAGCTGCCAGCCGACAGGCGGTCGACGCTGACGTCGCTGCCATTGGCGTAGATCTTTGCAACACCGTCGTACATGAGGGCGGCTACCAATCTGGGTTTATCATCCACGGGGGGGGCTGTTGGGGTAGCATCAGACGCTGGGTTCGGTTCCCTCCTGATAACTCGTTCAGGGATTGGCCACCGCAGCCACTGCACCTGCGCCTGGGCGGGACCTGTGGTCGTCACGGTGGCGTTGCAGATCAGGGTGATGGTGCTGCCTCTTTTTAAAAGGGGGCCTCGAGGGAGCTGAGCCACAGCTGCAACTCGCACATCTGTGGAGGGAAGTGGTACATTGAAACAACAGTTCACAGACGGTAAAACACAACATATGTGACTGTCAGATTCAGAACAAAACCGCAACACCAGTTTCTGATAAACATGAAGAAACCACAGATTCCAGTTTTGCAAGTCTACCAGTGAGCACTGGAATGGAAAAAGTATGCTAACTGCTCATCTTTGTCCGACACTCTGTTGCTGCATGTCAAAAAGTACCAGATGGTAGGAGGTGATGGCTGACTCATTTCCTGTATCAGGATTTTGCAATCCAGGTGATGCACCTGTAAGTAACAGACTCAACAAGCAACAAGCTATCTATTTTTGACATCCCCTCTCTTACATCCTCATCATTTGTGTATGAGAAGAAGATACAGAGAGCTCTTTTTTGCTCTTTTATGTGGAGACCCTTGATCTCTGTATGCTTGGAGTCCAACTTACAGAAAAACAGATTTATGTATTTTGCCTTTATTGATACAGATTTCCACCATGACACTGGAATACTAACTTGTTGCAGACTTGAACTCAGCCCATCACGGCCATCAAAGCACTCCATGAATTTATACTTTTAAATCATTTCTTACACCAAACCAACACAGAAGGGCCGCTCACCTTTGCTCTTGAGGTTGACGGTGACTCCCTCAGACCTCTGGGTGAGTGTTGCAGGAGTAGACGGGCCAGGGTTTTGTCTTCCAGCGTACACGGTGACCACACAGCGATACACTCCCGTGTCTAAGGGCCGGGCTGAGAACAGCTTCAGGGAGTACTTCCCCTTTGCCACTTTCTCCATGGAGCCCCCGCTAGCTCGGCTAAGGTCGTCCCCCCAGCTCACAACACCGCCTGGGCTCATCCGCGCCACCTCCACCTCAACGTAAAATATGACATGTCAGTATGTGTTAAGACTGCAAATTGAAATGTTATTTATTTTTAGGCAATTTGCTAGAAACAGTGAATACTTTATATTATCGCAGACTGTTTTCTTAAAGCATTGCCAGGTTGACGACGTCGATCAAACGCTAACGTCATAATGAAAATTTTCTCTCAAGTGTCACTTATCAGAAACATACTCCAGCACTTGAACGCACCACCATACCTGAAACTATTTCAAATCTATCTGTAATTTCAGCTGAATAACCATGCAACAATAATGAACGCCTGCCAGAAAATAAATTTAATTTAATGGTGGCTGTGATGGATCCCACATCCACGCCTGCAATTAAATTAATTGACAATTAATCTATCATTAATGAACCTTTTAGTCTGTGAGAGCAGGCACGTTTTAATTCCCTGCAAGCTGATTCTCATACTGTACTGATTAAAAAGAAAAAAAAAGTGATGAAAATAGGAAAAATGTTCAAACATGAAAAAGAACAAGCTTTGCTAATTGTTGTAAATGGACCTAAATGCAAACTCTAATGTGGCATGACATTACAGTTTTGATGTCAGCAAGTTTGTACACAAACTCGTGCATTCACTTACATACTTGAAAGATTAAGGTGTAATATTTATACCTCAGTTATACTGTGCGGATACTAATATAAATGAGTAAGTAGAATGAGAGTCAGTACCTCGACTCCTCCGCTCCTGGCTACATCGCTGCTCACTGATCCTCTCTTCATCCACTGAACCAACAGGCCCGAGTTCACGTCAGACGGCAGCCCCAACACCTCACAGGTCAGGATGAGAGGGGATCCCACCTGTAGGGTTACCTCCCCCCTGGGCGAGGACGTTATACTCAGCGACTCCGCTGGCAAATGGAAGAGGTAGAGGGAGACCGCTTATTAAAAGTGAAAGGAGTGGAAGTCGTCCTCGGTAGGGGGGCCTCAAACAAGCACTTAGACCGTGACAGTAAAAATCTTCACAGGAAGCGATTTAATGTGAGTATCATTTCTGTGGGGAAGCTAGAGCGGCTTCTCCTAGTACATTACATGTTTAATGGCCAAGATAAAATGGATTACCCCTCATTTTCTATTATTGCTCAATGAAAGAAATTGACGAAATTGCTTTTTTTCTGTATTCTGAGATACATTTAAAGCACAACAGTAGAAGAACATAGCACAAATGAGTATGTGCAACTTTGTTTAATGAATTGAAAAGGCTTTATATTATAAGTACTAATAATAATGCGGTATAATTGGAGGATATTAACACTGGTCCATTGTGTGAGCAAAGCCTCATTTAACCACAGCACTTCTCTAACCAATAAAAGACACATTATTTATGTACACAAAAGGACGCATCAGACTATTGTATTAGTCAGACAACAGGGGCCCAGAAAATACAGAACTAAATAGTGCTCGTCTGTGAGTGTCGGAAAGAAACAATGCATGCATTGTTGAGATTCAACTACAGCTTTAATTTTATTGCTGAAGAGAAGAAATTTGACCTAAATAACTTTTTGCTCCAATACGTAGTTACTTTGTGCCTTTCATCAAAAAATAACATTTATTAAAAATGCGGTTGGAATAATTCAATATTAAATTTTCAAAGTATTTTCCTATAAGCAAACATATGAAGAATGTATACTGTAGGTATAAAGTATATTGTCTGCATATATCAGGTTACCTTGCTGTTCTGACAGTGATGGACACGTCAGTCTGACAGAAAGATATCATCCTCTTTGCGGGCTACAAGAGGCCAAGGTGGGAGGAAAGATTACTTAATCCCTCAGATCTACACGAGCTCTTTAGAATTTATATTGAGCCAAGCGGCGAAGCAGCGGGGCAGTTATTCAGCTGTCCCACCAGCCAGCTATCGACCTATCAAATCCAGCTGGATAATCAACAAGAGAGCCGAGCATCGGGCTTGTCATTCAGGCGGTTTGACAGCTGACACATAAGAAGTAAGAAGAATTTAGATAGTTTGAGGTTCTCAAATGTGAGAATTTGCTGCTTTTCTTAGTCTATAGTAGGTTATTATTACAGTAAATAGAAGGGCTGACTCGAATGCTTCAACCATTGCCATGGTAATCCACCTCCAAATCAGTATTCGAATGCTTCGGTGTTTTTTATGTATTTATTTTTTATATACAAGTATGTAATAATAAAAGTATACAGTAAGTCCCAAAATAGCCCATGAAATAAAGAATAATCCCACAACATTATTCATATTGAATAATGAATGATTATTAGTTATTCTCAGACAGATATCGCCGTTTGTTGTGTGTAGAGGTGTGTGTGTGTGTAAACAGCAGTGCGGCAGGCAGCGGCACTGAAACGAGGGAGCTGAAGACAGACAGACAGAGGAAACATGTCAACTTGCTACGGAAGAGAAGCTTCGAATACCTTCAAATATTTCATGTCGAAGCTTCGAAGCCCAAAAAATGGTATTCGGGACAGCCTTAGTAAATAGTATAGTACAGTAAGGTCTCTAAGATATTGCGATGGGCATCTCTCACTGTTTTATAAACCAAAAGATTAATTAATTAATCAAGAAAATAATCAACAGATTAATCGATAATCTTTCGTTGCAGCTCTAATAGTAAAATGTCCATCCATCCGCCCAGCAAGGGAGGAGAAACCAGCCATTCAGGCAGCTAAAGAGAAAGCCCAACACTTACTCAGCCAACAATTTGACTACAGATGTAGATGTGTCCAGTATCTATCTATCTATCTATCTATCTATCTATCTATCTATCTATCTATCTATCTATCTATCTATCTATCTATCTATCTATCTATCTATCTTTATCTATCGGGCCATTCAGTTAAGCTGTAAGTAACAGAAACATCCAGAGTTTCAGCCTGAAACCTGGAAAGAGTCCAATGTACTCAACAGCACTACGAGTCCAGGCCGACTGACGCCACTGAGAGAGAGAAGAGTGTGAGAGAGTCCTGAACTGACAAGTAGAAACCAGACTTCAGCTGTTTTGCCTCTATTGTCTGGGGTTTGTTCTGTAACTGGAGCAGCCAACTTTATATTATTATATCTTCCTTCCTTTGTGTGCTTTCATTACTAACTTCTAATAATAATTGTGCTTGCTGCAGTACGACCATGACCACATGCTGTCATAGTATTGACAATGTCAGCACAAACACTGGCCCAGTTTCCTAGTTACACTGACCTAGTTGCTGAACGGTCAAGTTGCCGATGTCCAGCATCCTCTGTGCGATCCTCTGCCACGATCGATCGGGATCCCGAATCCACTGGGAGGCCTCGCAGAAGTACGAGCCGGTGTCGTCCGGTTGCAACGCTCTCATCTTCATCACGTACACGTCCAGTCCGCCCTCCCCGTTCCTCTTCTCCAGCGTGATCTCTCCACCGTCGTACCGCTTCTTGTACAAATGTCCGGGGACGACCCCCAGCAGCTTGTCCACGGAGATAATCTCCCTGACGGTGCTGACCTCCCCTCCCACTCCGCTCGCCGAAACCTCTCCGCCACTACGCTTCCCGAACGTGATGGACAGATGGGTGAGCTGCTCCGACTGGATGCCGGCTGAGCATGTCAGTGTTAATTCGGCCCCCTCTGGCACGGGCTGGCCGGTTAGTGAGCGGGAGTAGCTGATCTGGAGAGTGTCAGGGATCACTGCGGGTGTACAAAGAGACACAGGCAGACAATTATATTACATCAAGAGGCTACAGGAGCCAACTGGGAGGAGAAATATGCCAAATTTAATTTCTATTGCCTGCGTGCTGTTTAGACGTTTCTATGTTTAGAACACTAAAGCAACCCCTTAGCTTTGGGGATCTAGCTTTGCCAAAGCAAGGGGGATTACTGTAGCTGGCTATCATGAAGATAACACACTTCAGCTGCAAAACTAACACCCAGCATCCTACAAACATAAACACAAAGAAGGTGATGGATAGAAACAGATTATCGGTTAACTGTAGATGGTCTGAAATCGCCAAAACAATGTGGACAGCATGAACAGATGGATCTACGTAGAAAGAACTCCAGATGGCAAGTATAAATAACAGCTTAGACATGAGGAATGTCATCACGCACCAACTTAAACACATAGTATGATTAATAAATGTCATCCATCTGGCTGATGTAGAGCAGAGTTGCAGTTGACAGGACTGGAGTACAGTTTGCTGGTTTCCACTACATGTCCACTAAACTGATTGCCATTGTGTTGGGAGGGGAGGGCTGATATCGTTTGACATTTTGCAGTAGTAGTTGGTGATATAGTACAAGGGTTTTTTGTACCAAAACAATTCTTTTTCAATGTCTTACTTTAAGAAATATTTACATGTTTTCTACAAAACCATTTTTTTTTTTTTTTCAATTAACAAAAGAAGCCAGTGTTCTCAGACGTTGAATGTTGTTTGATCAGAAAATGGCCAAAAACTTCTATCACAATATAGGTAATTTCATATCTCGATATATCACCATATAGTATGTTTTCTGGTAATAATTAAATAAATAGTCTATATGAAATACCCACATGTTAAAGCCTATTTTTGTATACTCTGTGTGAATTCAATACTTGACAAATGAAAAGTATTTTCTCATCTTAAGAACTTAAAGTGTAAAATGAACATAAGAAATTATAGAGAAAAGAAAACAATATAGGCCTAACCTGTATCGCTATATAAACGACATAGAAAAATATATAGAAAAATAAATTTTTAGATTCTTTTGATGATATGTATCATATTGCCCAGACCTAGTTTGAACTCAAGCAGTCGTGCAAGAACTTCAATAATACACTCTGGCAAAATTAGCTACATTTTGCTTTAACTTCAGGAACTATCTGATTCAAGAATAAGGAAACAAGAGTTATAAATCTGACCAGACATTCAATGCCAGCTCCTGATACTTGACACCTTTTCAATATTCCGTGTACCTGGTGGCACATTTCTATCTCGTACCAAAAAACAGGATTGAAGTTTCGTCCCCAGCACTAGTTGCTAAAAACAGGAAGAAGCTGGAGTCTGATCTCGCTGTGTTTTTAGATGATTTTATTCACTCAGACTTCTAGGATATATTGCAATCATCAGGGTTATGTTTTATTCATCCATTTTACTCATGTATTTCATGGATTTATTGCATCTCTGTTTTCATGTTTTTCTGAAGGTTATAAGTAATATGTTAAATATTCTAACTTTATCCTTGTGATCTCATCTGTATTATTGATCCCTGATTACTTTATTCATCTATTTTACGTTGTGACCTCTATGTTATATGTTTATTCTCAGAGAAGCCGCTCTCTGGTGATATCCTCTTTTTTTTATATTCAACAAATCTCATAAAAAAAAAAAAAACAACAACAATGAACCAATCTTATTAACAAGTATGATGCGTCTTATTCCTCTGTGCCAAAACCATTCAATCTCTTACCTTTGACATACACTGTGGCGCTGTAGTTGCCCTGGTAGGTGGTGTCCGTGCTGGGTGTGTAGCACTCGTACTTCCCCTGGTCCTCAACTCGGATCCTCTGGATTATCAGCCGACATTTGTCCCCCGAGTCCCTCTCCACCCTCACCTCCCCGTTCCTCACCCGGGGCTGGAACGGGACGTAAGGTAAGCTCTTGTCCCTGGTGGACACCACTCCCATCTGCCTCCCGCCGGAATCGTCCCTGTACAGGAACCACTCGAAGTCCTGCGTGCGTGCGCCTTCGTACCCTGACACGACACAGGGCACGGAGAGGGGGAACCCTGCGACGCGGTAGAGGATCCCGGGAGGAAGAGATACGTTGCGACACACAGCATACTGGAGCACTGTGGGAGAAGAATGGAGAGACAGCAAAGAGTGTGAAAGACGAAGGTAGGAAACTGTAACAATGTCAATTTGTGTGGGTCACACACAGTCTGGCCTCGGAGCATGTCTGGTACATGGACTCACGGATCAATATCCTGAGCTGATGACCGGCTAACAGGGAATCAATACATTAAATAGCTTGGGAGAAAAAACACTAGAGCTGGGTCAACTTCCTCTGAATACAATGGCGCATTTAATACATGAAATGCAATCATCTTAGTGAGCGTCTTAGCTCACACTGGGAATACTTTTGGTTAATTTAATGAAGCAGTTCATTAAAAAACAGAATACTTTGTTCTCTCACAGCAGCTACGGTGATTCAAAAAGTGCTAATATGTCTAGCAATTACGATTATTTTCATTATCCATTAAAATGCCAGTTGTATTCTCAAACAATCCCCTTAATCTGTTTTTTTAAATGTCAGAAAATAGTGATATATGCTCATTTTAATATCCTAAACTTTTATTGTGAGCAGCTGTGTTATTATATTTAGACAAAAAGATGTTACTGTTGAGTTACACAAATGTTTCAGTGCGCAAAGCAGCAAAAACTTAAGGTCACTGAGTACATTGTTTTGGAATGAGCTAAACTTAATATCACACTGAAACTGAGACTTCCCTCAGGCCAAAAGGGAAAAATAAAATGTACTTGATCCCCGTCACCTTACTGTTGAATAAAAACCTGGTAACATGGGGGATTTTCAGTAAAAATATTCCGAGCGATTGCCTCGGGGGTTTCACGCTTCCAGGTTCAAGCGTCATTGTATTTCACTGAGTGGCTTCATACCTCACTTCCCCAGGAACCCCTCTGAAATAGTTAGAGGCTCAGACCGAGCTCTGCTTGTTATTTATCTTACAGCCACAGGCATCGAAACCTCTCATGCCATTACTATTCTCTCATGATAAGGGTACTCATGTCATGTTATAATTTCCTCTTTTAAAAGAAGGAAGCTGAGAGGACAGGCATCATCAAACATGTGTTTTTTTTTTTTTTTATAGACTACAGACAGTTTCAATTCATTTTTTTGCAGCAAGACCATCTATTTCTGGTCATTTTAACCACTTGATTTTTACATGAAGGTAAGAAAAGAATGAACATTTAAATAAAGATAAAGACAAAATATTAAAATTAACAAAAATATAATTTAAGAGTAGCTCCATAACAAACTATGGAAGTTGTATGCAGTAAAAACTAGGAATGCACCGTCTTTTTTCTCTCCCAATACCGATTCCGATGCCTAAACTCAGGGTATTTGAGATAAGATAACAATGAAAATTTGCTTTGCATCACATGCTCCAAACAATCAACAGAATAACATAAAAACTGTGCTCTATTTTCTCTCCAAATTTAAAATCAGAAAGCATAAACGCTGATTATTTTGTAAGGACACTGACAAAGCAACTGTATTTACTGTGTATTGGTCCCATCATAGATGAGTATCAGCATCTCCATTAAAAACATAGTGTGAGAAAATTAAACTCAATTAAAGTCAAAGCTACAAACTTAAATAGCTCACACAAGTTGAGACTGACTTCATTGGATATGTAATGAAATTGAGTTATTAAAGAGTATACGGCCTGCCATAGGTCTGATAGCAAACTTGTTCCATATTGTAGGAAGAAGGATAAAAAGGATGCACATCTTTAACGTCGTTTGCCTCCCAAGTGATTTAAATGTACATGTGGTGCCAAAAGCTGAGAGATAAACTCATCATCTCAAAGTGCGAATAAGATGAGATCATCCTGACATAACAGTCAACAAACATACACCCTCCAACTGACACTGACTAACTAACACACACCCTTAAACCCTCTCACCTACAACAAGGCTGAGAAATCTACTTGAACAACTAGAAATACTAGATGGGTGCGTTTTGGCACTCCCCTCCTGTCTGTCTCTGTCTGTGTTTGTCAGACCTGAAACAACTGGAGCTTTCTCACAGGCCGAGTCACGGCCCGATGACAACACGCCCATAGATAATGACCTGGGAGACGAGTGGGAGGTTTAAGCGGATCATGTCCTAATTAACGTTGGGCTGGGACTGATAGGGCTGGGGGACACCACCGCTCGTCACAATGCTCAATACTGTCTGGAGCAGATTATAGTAGCAACACGGAGGAGCCCCAATTTACTTATCAAGAACCCACAAAGAGCTGATACAACCCTGTCTATTTGGTTATTAGGTAATTCATATAATTAATAATACTGTGAGCAGCCAGATACAAACGTCTCCTTATGTCAAACCTGTTACAGTAGGTCAAACAATGAAGAAATATCTAAAATGTGAGGTACAACATATCAATGCATTTCAGCTTTATCTACTTCTGCTCGTTCAGGTTGTGTTTCCTATTTTAAAAGCACTTATTTGATTATGTCACCGTATTTCCCCTTTGGAAAGAACATCTTCAAAAAGCAAACTTATGATTCATAAGTGCAGTTGACCTTTTCAGCAGCTTTGCCACTCTTTAATTTGAACATTCAACATTCAAAACTTTATTGTCATTGAGATAGCTGATGGGAATTTGCTCCAGGTGAGGTAACATAACACAAAACAAGAAACACTGAGGAGACAAAAAATAAGTGATGAAAAGCATAAAATGACAGTAGTGAAACAATTAAAATGGGTAAAATAAAGTATAATAAACTAGAGTTCCTGCAGGGTTGGTATTTTGTTTATTATTATTTATTTTATGTTTTTATCAGGATTGGTATCTTTTTTAATTATTTATTTATTTATGTATTCATTTAAATTGTATTTAATATTATTTTTTTAGCAGGTTTGGTATCTTTTCTATTTGTTTTTTCCATATTTTTTCCATATTTTTGTTTTTAATTATTTATTTATTTATTTTATTTTTATATTCTTCTTTTATTTATTTTTTATCTACATATAGTATTTATTTTATTTTATTTTAGCAGGGTTGGTATCATTGTGTAAATAAATACTGATATCAAATCTTTTGATTGGCAGTTCCTGGATGCTAAAAGCACCTGTTCCTCTCTCACACAACCAGCTCCAACATCCATCACACAGCCAGAAAGTGATCTTAGCTTGATAGTGTCCCATCTGTCCCTTTGTATTGTAATAAACTTGCAGACCACATGCATGTTATAAACAGTGCCAGAAGCAGCTTTTACAGGCTAAACAAAGCAGATAAAAGCATGAGAATAAAGCTGCTGCAGATGATGATCTAAATAAATTAATAGAAGAAACAATCATGTAAAATGCATGATGTCCATGTGACAGATGGTGAGGCGGTTGCAGACAGACAGAGCTATAACAGGTATAATAACACAGCTTGGCTGCACAGCACTCACCCCACACTAGAAACAGCAATAATGGTGTCTTCATCGGAGCCATCATGGTCCTCATCTTCCTCATCTTCCTCCACGGTGATGTCCAGATGGATTATGTTGACTCAGATCTCTCTCTGCGAGGTTATTATCACCGATCATACTTCATCCTGTCTTCAAAAACACGAAAGCACAGCAGACATGTTGGGATTATTCAGTGAAGGAGCAGAAATCTAGTGTGCATAATAACAATACATGATCACACAGAGAGGAGAGAGAGTTAATAGCGCCATCAGATCACAGTGGTAGGAACATTAGAGGCGCACGTTTAATCACCTTTATCATGCATCTCCGTCAGCACACCGTCGGCTCCATAATATCCCGGGTTGGGTTTAGATTAGACCGCCTCGACAGACATGCCGTGTAGCCATGGAGGGGTTGGCATCACAGGAGGCTGGTGTGTGTGTATGAGTGTGTGTGTGTCACAGTGTGTGTGCAGGAGGAGGAGGAGGAGGAAGAGGAGTGGTGGTTGGGAACAGAAGAGGGAGGAGCATGCATGCAAAACAGGCCCCAGAGAAGAAGTCAAACTGGTGCCATTGGTCCAATAAAGCGACGGTGACATTTTGAACCAATGATAATAGAGGATTGTGTTTGTAAAGAGGTTTGAAACAGCCACGTTAAACCACCGCCAGGGGGCGCCACAGCAAAACACATTGCAGCCTATGAATGCATGCACAATGTGTGATAAGGCTTTGTCAGGTGGGTTCATGATTTGTCTTTTTATTCACCATTCTCTATTTATTTATTTATTTAATGTATTTATTTGTTCATTCATTTATTTATTTATTATCTGGTTTTATTTATTTTATTTTATTTGTTATAAGAAAAAAACAAAAAACTACTCAACTGGCCAGGTATGGGACATACTGCCTTCAAGCATAAGGTATATTTTTTTGTACTTTGTACCTTGCACTACTGCCTTTTTTACTGCCTTTTTACTAACATGTATTGCACTTTGGAACTGTGATGCTGGAAACTTGAATTTGCACAATGTATGATATGGCTATGTCAGGTGGGTTAATGATTTGTCTTTTTTTTACATCATCTTTTTATTCATCATTATCTTTTTATTTATTTATTTATTTATATTTTATCTGGTTTTATTTTATTTTATTTTTTGATGTTATTTTATTTTATTTTATTTATTTTATTTTATTTTATTTTATTTTATTTTATTATTAACTGATCTGCTTCAACAACCAGGATGAGTGGTACAAAAGTTGCCCCTTCTCTTGAAATGTTATGTTTTGACTGAAAGGAAGGTAAAAATACATTTACTCTTGTCCATTGAAATACATGTTCATGCTATAATTGCAGTTATTTTGATTAAAATAATTTACTATTTTATACTCAGCTGACTTTTAACTACTTATTTTATGAAAAGATTCCAAGAAGATCCATCAAATGTAAAAGTCTCTTCTCTGCAGAAAAGGAGGCAACTGGAGAATCAGCTGGTATTAATTATCTTTTGTTTTGCTCATGATGATGAAAACCAAAACTTGAATAACAACAATGTCTCTGACCTTTTCAGTTCTGCAAATATCAGACAGAACTAAAACAAATAAATTCAAGTTTCATTGGCATATTTAAAAATGCATCGTCGCTGCCAAAACTGAAAACATGAATAGAGACTCTGTGGTCAGTAGAGTTCTCCCATGTGTATCCAGTCCATAATTACAAGGGGAAATTGAGTTTAAATTGTCATTTTCAAATTGGCAGACAGTAGGCCCTTTTCAAGGCAGCCTTTTTGACATGTCATTGCAGGTGAACACAGGTGTAATTAATAACATTAATTGTGGTCTTGTTCCATTTAGGTGAGCCAGGGCCCTGGTATTGTGCATGCTGGATCACTGGAATCACAGCCTATTGAAAGGTCTTGAGCTATGGGGTATAACACATGCGCAGTGTAACTGGATCTGTGGTTGTGCGTTGCTATTGGTTCAATTACGGTGAGTGCAGACTAGATTTTACTGCGCATGTGTTGTACCCCAATGATATGACGCGATGATGGCGCGTGACATCTCTTCTTTTCACCCTCCTTGACTGGAATGTCTGTGACACACTAAATAGAACGGGACCATAATTAGTTTATCAACTACACCTGTGTTTACCCTGCCATGACATGTCCAAATGGCTGCTGGGAAATAGGCCTATAACCTACCTTAAAATGCAAACTTGGTTTTTGTATTTGAATTTCAGCATGATTTTTTTTTTTTACTTATTACAAATGAAAATGGCTATTCTACTGTCTGGATTCATAATCAAGGTTGTTTAGCTAGTAAAGGGGAAAATAAAGGCACAGTAGATACAGTGTTAGCTTAATAACACCTAATGCACAGAAGCATCACAGATAACCACCAACTCAGTTGTACAGTTCACTCTGTTCCCCACAATACACATTATTATCCACCGTGTTGCACTTGTGCTCATTATAACCCCTCTCTCTATCCTTATCTATACTGTCGACATGTGATACATGCACGTGACACCAGTACAGGGTGTTATTTCTAGATTACTCCGTAGGAAATACATTTTCAACACTTTTAGCACACGCTTGGCTTTGACAGTGTGCATAGTCACACATGTGTATGTGTTTGTGCATTTATTCTTGCATATTAGGGCTTTTTCACTGAAGACATTTTGACATGTCATAGTACAAAGCATTGATAAAATGAATGATGGCTGAATTCCATTTAGCAGCTTAAGCGGTGTTGTGCATGCTGTCACACTGTCATGACTTCCTGGGGCTCTTGAATAGAAGAATCATTGTCGATATTATTGGTAAGACCTGTGCCTATTTGTATATTTGTGTGTATTTTTTTCTGAACATGCCTTCATGTATTTGAACATTTGTTTGTGTGTCTCGTATCCGTATCATGCATGAATCATGCACATAGAGAAATGAGTTCGAAACCGTCTTATTCAACCACAAGATGGCGACAACAAATTGCCATACTGAGAGCTCCAACCACCTACATCAAGGACTGTATATGTAACTTCAAAATGATAAAGATAAGAATATAAAAAAAGAGTAACAGATTAGTTGTCTTTCAGTGTCACCATTAGAACGATACTGATACACAATGAATGCAACTTTTTATTAAAGTATACCATCCTTATATATTGATTTATAAATTCCACTATTGTTAGTTCTTGCTTCCTAAATCCTGAATCATCCAAACAGTATGTGAGGTTCCTGCAACAGCAATGTTCACGAGCTGACAGTGATGTAAAACAGCGATAAAACCCAACTAACATTTCTGTGGCCTGCGAAGGCAGCACTGCTACATTCCCGCCTTCTCTGTCTCCTTTTTTTTTGTATTGCCCTCAAAGGAAAGGGCAATAAATGAGTCTAATCAGTTATTTAACTATTTTTCCACACTTGAAGTGGAGTCAGGAGAAATATTAAAGCATATACAGTAGAAAAAAAGTAGAAACATTACAGCTGAGTGTGGCAGGATATGCTCCTATACGTGGTTAGCATGAGTATAGGCTGTAATGTATGTTCATAGAGCCACTCAGATGCTGCTTACTCCAAAGAGGATTTATGCCATCAGAGCACACCTCATTAGTGGTACTAGCTATCCTCCATCCTGTCTAGTTTCCTTTCCTCTCCTCCTCACTCCTCTCCTCACTTTAGGCTACATGGAAACATGGATGACTTCACAGTGTGGCTCGGCAGCAAGCGAGGGGAAGTCATTAGGGTATTCTGGGTTAACAAGGCGGCGAGCAGGATATGCAGACTTCAGCAGGAGCCTACACCAGCTCTGAGGGATGGCACTCATGCAGAGTAAACTTCCTCAGTCTTATGGCTTCCAATGTATCACATTTTTTTTAACCGATTTGGACAGTTAGAGCATGATGTAGTCTGATCCACTTCCAGGGAAATAAAACTCTCAATGCTCCACTCTGTTTGTTGTGCACGTGTCCATGTATTAGTTATGACAGGCAATCTTAAAATCCTAAACTCATGACTGTTAAAGTTTGTATTCTCTAGTTGTTTAATTTCAACATAACTTCTGCTAATGCTTATCAAATGTCAAGTATCATTTTAATACCTCCAGTCAGAAAGTAACTTTTGAAGAGCTATACTTAAAGGAGCAGTGTGTAACATTTTGGGAGATCTATTAGTAGAAATTGAATATAATATTCATAACTATGTTTTCATTCATGTGTAATCACCTGAAACTAAAAATAATTGTGTTTTGTGGAAAGGGAGGAGCGAGCCGAGGGGTACTCAGTTGGTTGCAATCTGCAACCACACCACTAGATGCCGCCAAATCCTACACACTGCACCTTTAAGAACAATTTTGAGGTACTTTCACTTTCTGCTACTTTATACTTGTACACCACCACATTTCAAAGGATTGTACTTTAATATTGTACTTTTTACTACATTTATTTGACAGTCATAGCTTCTTATTACTTTACCGATGGTGATTTTAAAAACGTACTATAAGCGTATAAAGTATGATGCATTATTGAGCTCATGTACAACTTTGTATGTGATGGCGTTTCAGTAGCACTTTACATTACAGCTTAGTTATAACATGGGGTATTAGTTTGATAATAAAGATGTAATAATTAAGTAATGCCATGTAATTACCAAAGTAATAATCAGGTAATAGCTTGGTATAAATAACATCTGGGTAATATAGACTGAAATTTATGTAACAGGGTAACAATGGGGAAACATTTAAAGATTGCAACAAGGCAAAACTATTTAGTAATAGCATAGTAATATTTTGGTAACAATATGGTAACCTACTAACAATAAAATGGTTATATCAGTGTAATATTTGGATAAAAATAATGGGGTAATAACTTAATAATAATGAGGTAATATCGGTTGATGTTTTCAAAATATTATAGGCTACTATCAGTGTAATACCTTCAAATTCATAAGAAAATTCTTGGAAGTCAAAATTGCTAATTATTATATTATAATGCTGAAATTTATCCTCCCTTATGTTTTCAAACGTTTCCCTTTTGTTTCAAGGTAATACTGTATAAATTATATGTTTAATGCTGTGGCTTGTTACCTGGCTGTTACCTACACCTTACTATGTAATAACCATGAATCAATGCTGCAAAATGCTACCAAGATACTACGCTAAAGGCTGCACTTGGATGCCCTAAGCTGCAAAATATTACTTGTAGGGATGAGATCACGTTGCAAGCTATCTGTCTCTCTTGTTAGTTGTTTGACTTTCTTCATCAGCTAGTCGCTAACTTTGTCTGCCATTTGGTGCAAGTGACACCTTTCACATTAGTCATCTGATCCATTGTTTATAGAAAGATGTCAATTAGTGCAGCTTTAAGTAAAGAATCTGAATCCTTCTTCCACCATCGCATCGAAAGATCTTTATTACATCTTCCTTCCAGTTTTCATACGTGCTCTTCTTTGTGCACTCACTCCCA
The DNA here is from genome assembly GCA_916701655.1 of Sebastiscus albofasciatus. Classification (NCBI taxonomy): domain Eukaryota; kingdom Metazoa; phylum Chordata; class Actinopteri; order Perciformes; family Sebastidae; genus Sebastiscus; species Sebastiscus albofasciatus. The sequence continues at coordinate 36,625 of CAKAOI010026574.1, forward strand.
CTCTGTCTCTTTTAAGGCCACTACAGACTAAACTGTGACCTACTGGAGACTGTCTCTAATTACTTTGTACTACAGTCACTACAGTCAGGCTAACACCCCTGTCATCGGAGGGACCTCACCATGACTGTCAAGAAGATCCGTTCACTGTGTGTGGCATCGGTTCACACTGTAGGTACAGACATAGATTCGTCTTCCTCTGAAATTATTTTCATTGGCACAGACAGACAGACAGTTTCTGTCTCTCGGTGTCTTATGTCAGCCATGGTTTTTGAGTATGACTCGGTCTAAACGTTTCCTTAGTTTATTTCCCTCACATGTAGATACAGAACATACAAAAACATCCAACTATAGCTCATCAAACACATGTACACATGTTCTCTATATGGGCTCCATTTGTTCTGCAGTTTTATCACCACGCTGTCTCCGTCTCACTGCTACAGGGGACACACACTCAGCCAGCGGTGGTGATGGAGGGACGACTGCTAGACCAAACAAAGAGAAGGAGCGGGGACATGCACAGCTAATTTACTGCCGGCAGGATATTAATAACTTTCTCCCAGAGGGCCTTTGGTTTTGTAGGTTTCCTCTCTTTATTACAGAATGCAACAACAATGTTTAGCTAAGCACTCGACCGCATCATTTTACTTCTTTTGGTCACTGTCTGGGACGGGAAATGTGTGAGGTTGATCAGTCAGTTTTTCTTGGAACGGAGGACATTTCACTTTTTCAAACGTCTCTTAAAAGAGATGTAAAAAAAAGCAATGAGAACATATTTAGAACATATATGTGAGACTCCATGAGGGTAAAACCAGATGCCATGTCTACCCTTAGCTATGTTTTTACAGTTTTATGTTCAGCTACATGATGAACATATAGACCCAAAACAGGACAGAGGAGGAGCTTTATTGTCCACAAATGTAAAATATCTTTGTACAAATCAGCTCAGGCTGGTCATACACTGGTCGTAGCTATACCTATGAAAAGTAAACCATTGTAATTCCTATATATCCCACAAAATCAATTTGTGTGTAATTCACGTAATCGTTAACCAGGAAGAATAAAGTGACAATTGCCGCATAGAAGTTGGGATGGATGGGTGGATCAAAAAATACAAGACTTTTGCCCAGGAGACCGGCGTTCGTGTCCCTTGTGAAACCAGATGTCTTTATTTATTAATTTGTCACGTAACTTAAGTAACGTCACTTCAGGAGTTATTCTAAGCCAAACCATGATTTTTTCCTAAACCTGACTAAGTAGTTTTGTTACCTAAACCTAACCAAGTTGATTTTTCCTAAACCTAACTAAGCAGTTTTGTAGCCTAAACCTAACCAAGTTGATTTTTTCCTAAACCTAAATAAGTAGTTTTATGGCCTTAACCCAACTAAGTTGATTTTTTCCTAAACCTTACTAGGTAGTTTTGTAGCCTAATCCTAACCAAGTTGATATTTTCCTAAACCTAACTAGGTAGTTTTGATGCCTAAACCTAACCATGTCGATCTTTTCCTAAAACTAAATAAGTAGTTTTGTTGCCTAAACCTAAGGAAGTTATTGCCTGCGAAGACAGACCTTTATTTTGAAAAGACTGTAACGCATGTAACAAGCGGAAATTGACACGTGTTGCTGGACATTCGTAGGAAAACGCACGAAAAATGAGGAATAACTTTTTTGTAATATATCATTATTTACCAGACATGGTGTTTTTTTCTGTCATTGGGATGGAATTTTGTGGATGCTACAAAAATGCAATGATGAATGTTGCATGATCACAACAACTAGTTTCTACTAAGCACGTGTGTAGGAAGTTGGCTTCTAGCAGCAATGTAGTATATCATGTTAGAAGTGGTCTCCCATGGTGTAATTGGCATGGACTGGAGGATAGTTTTAGCGGGCTGCCATGCCACAGACAGGCAGGCCAGCAGATCGACAAATAGAAAGTCTAATGGGCAATTTGGTGGACACGGAGAGAGAAGACACACAGAGAAGAGAGGAGAGATGGGAGGGCATGAGGAGGCTAAGAGAGGAGAGGGAAGGTCTGCAAGGGGGGAATTGGAAACATATGCAGCGGTCTGACTGCTGGTCTTCCCCCCTCCTCCGCGTCATCCAGACAACCACACACAACAAAGACGGGAGACGGGCCAGAAATGGTGTGAGGCTGAGAGCAAAGGTGATGATACATAGGCCGTGTTTCGAAGAAGACTTGCAGTGTTTTATGGAAGAAAGATGGCAACTATCACACACTAAACAAATGCAGATGACAGAACGGACCATAAGTATTGTATGAAAGTAATTACTGGGGTTTTGTATTGTGTATACTTTTTTTCCAAGTGTGCTATGTATATATTGTTTAATGATAGAATGAAACTATATAAATACATATTGTATGGAGGAGAACGTTGCAGGGAGTCTGAGGATGAATGTGTCACAACTGTAATGTGTATTTCCACTATGAAACATTTTCTTTTAGAGATCTGCCACATATTCATAGGTTGCCTTTGGATTCATCAGCTGTAACTAATTGGTTTGGTGAGTCAGACAAATTACAAATGAGGCTCTCGGCTGTTTGTTTGTCAAATTGTGCTCTGCATGCTGATGTCGGTACCACGGCTGTGTCCTCTGCCAAAGGTTGTTCCTTGAAGAAAGACCCACCAGACTGTTGGACCGTAATGTGTCTTTGTTGTCCCTAAAAGCAACCAACGGAGTGGTGAGTCAAAAGTCAGTTCTCTACAACAATAATGGAACCGCATCTAAGAGTGAAGATTACACATCACAACTCATCATTCCAGGCACACAGTGTGGTAGACATGCCCCGGGCAGAAATGGTAGAAACGAGTCAAATGTTACTGACAGTGATCGGAGTCTCTCAGTTTAACTTTTAACAATGTCATATCCATATTTTCTCTCCCATATTTTTCTTTCTAAATTATTCACATGATTCATTCATTATTCAAAATGTTAACTTTTTTTTATTTGTTTGTTTGCTCTTTAAAATCTAGGTTATTTATTGCATTACCCAAAGCTATGAGATGTACAAGCCTTTGTCTACGAGACAATACCTCAGTGGTATGTGTCATTGTTTCTTAGATTTGCTATATATATATATATGGTTACAGGCTCTCTCTCTCCATGTCTCGTACACTCGTATTTTGATATTTTAATAATAAAAGAAACAAAATGCACAATACACAAAGTTAAAGATGAATTTGACTGATTGCATTTTTTCAAATTTTTTATAGATATTGCGATTATATTGTTATCGTAAATTCTTTTGGCCACGATAATCACATAGTGAAAATCTGATGTTGTGACAGCCCTATAGGGACTATTTGATATGATACCAACTTATAAAGAACATCTTATTATTGTACATTTGTGTATTTTAACAAAAGAAGTTCTGCTGTTACAACATGTTGCTAGTTTTAGTTGTAGCAGTAAATGTCAAAAAATGTCTGAATAACAAAGTGGGTAACACTTCATTTTACAGGTTCGCAAATTTCACGGTAATCAGGTGATAATTGGCAAGTAACCTATTTGAAATTTCTTTGCAATTACTGCCAAATTACCCCAACATTTACCTCAAAATTGATCGAAAATTACTTCATTATAAACATTTTTTAATAATTATAGTCCGCTATTTCCCAATAGCTGGTAATTTATTTAATACATTTCCAGGAAAATAATACAAAGTTAATTGATATGCTTTATTTCCATGTCTGCTGATAAATAGATACTAATTAGCAAATAACTTCATTAAAATATCTTAAAAAACTCCCTGAATCATTACATTAGCTACCAGGTTACATTTGTGTCGACAATAAGTCACACAGTGGTGAGATTTGTAATGGCAACAGGTGTGCAGGTGGGAGTTGATGTCAGGTGAGCAGGACTGTGAGAGATTCTGAGGGCATCTGGTGGACGGTTCGAGGAAGGCAGGTCTGAGGAGGGAAGTGAACAGGAGCAGGAGACACAGAGAGCCACGGAAAACAACAAAGAGACTAAAAAGTCCTCATGACACAAAGTAATAATGTGATTCTATGTGAGGCTTCATACGATGTTTGATTTACCTTTGTTTCCAAACATCTACAAAGTTTGAAATCTATATATTAGTGAAGTCTAAGATTTACTGATGCAAATACATAAAGTACATTTCATTGTGAGAGAAAGTTTAGACACCTCACATTTGTCTTTGTATGTATTGTTGTATTTTCTTTTAAGCAATTATCTCACAGTTTTGTTCCATATTATGACAAATTGTAGTAGCCCTTCCAATACTGGATGGATTATGTGTCAGAGTCATGCATAAAAATCAGGGAAATACACAAACAGAGAACACGTTATTAATGAAAAGACATGAATATATTTGAACCTGTTAACTATAATTGACTTGTTAACAAGCTTCATGTAACTACTCGCTCACAGTGATAAATTATAAAGTTATATATTCATGCAGCACAACTAGGTGAGGCTCCATACAGTAATTAGAAAGCTTGCTGAGCCTATATTTATCTACTGAAATATGATTTATTATGTATTCACTAATAAAGCTTTTCTCACTTCTCCAGCGGTTAGAATAATACAATATTTAATCAGTTTGTATTATATTTTCATTGCTTTTCCTGTAGGCGTCAGTTTTGAATTTTAATGACCAGAAACCAGTAACCATCTGGAATAGGCTCAAAAGTGGTCCCTTTGTACCACTGACTTGCTGCATTCATGTAAATTATTGTGGCATTTTTCTCGCTTCACTACAGTAAAACAGAACCGATGGCGGAAATGATAAATTATTCATGTATTCTGATAAGCAAAATCCTGCCAACGTGTGTTTACAAGCATGTGTGCATACATGTATAGCTTGCAAGTTGCCCACCTGTGTAAAGCTTTTGCTTATGCGTGTGCACACGGTCTTATGTGCACTTGCACAAGTGTGCGGCCGGAGTGCGTGCAGTGATTAAAGTCAGGGTCCACAGCGAGAGAGTGAGAGAGTGTATGTATCATCAGTGCGGTGATGGTGGTGGTGGTTAGAGGAGGAGGAGGAGGAAGGGGGGTCGGACACAGAGAGACAGACGCCAGCCTTGGTTTGGAGCTGAGCCTGAGGAGGGACTGTGGCTGATGGAGAGTGGAGGGACTGGGGAACGAGGGAGAGAGGGAGAAGAGGAAAGGCGTAGAAAAAAAAATTGGGGATTGAAATGCTGAAATATAGATGAATGATAGAGGAAGCTGTATTAGCAATGAATGAGCTGAAAGAGGCAGCAGCAAAGAAGAGAGATGTGAGAACTGTGAAGTGTGGAGAGGCTGGGGGAAGGAGGAAGGAAGGAGGAGAAAAGGAAAAAGAGAAGGAAAGGGGGGAGGATGTGTCGTATGAGCTTGCCGCTGGAGGGATGCCGGGGCTCGGGGTTGTGGGGGGGGAGTGAGGAAGAAGAAGAAGAGGAGGAGGAGGAAGGGGGGCTCATTAACCAGTGCGAGATTGGAGCCTCAGTGGCTTGCTCGCATTCAACCACACTCGGCCTTTGATGAGGGCTGGATCCTCAAGCTCAATCAGTCCCACATGAGTCCAACTGAGAGGGAGACGGAGAGGCCAGAAAGACTAGGAGAGGGAGACAGACGGGGGGGGTGGGGTGGGGGACGTGGGGGGAGACTGGAGGAGGGATGGAAGACAGGAAAGGAGTAAAGAGACAGGAAACGGTAGATGGTATAGAACAGGAGGAGCTGAGGGGGAGTGACAGCCCAGGGGGAAGAAAAGAGCTATAAAGGAAGCAGAACGTCAGGATATGGCTAAACGGGTGCTCACAAAGAGCCACAGAGAACTTTTCCTTTTGAAAAACAAACTACTGTCCGGAATGAAGTTGTTTTCATAATACAAAAGTATTTTCAGCGGGTACATGAGTCATTGTGAGGGAGACATGAAGAGAAAACACTGGGACTGTTTGTGACTGTGCATATATTTGCATCACCCAGAACAGCATGACTGTTGACAGGATGGTCGCACATCTCTGTGTGTCTTTTCCTGCCAGTTAAATTCAATACAGTCTGGTGTCATGCTATCTCATGTTGTGTTTAATGTCTGTATTCACGCGTAGAAATACATGTGTGCGAATGGTAGCCGAGACAGCTCAATGCACCGCAACAGTGGGCAAAACACAAAACACATGTTGCATTTCGAAAAATACTGCATGTAAATAAAACACAAGCATATTGACAAAATATATTCACCAATTTGACAACACATATACTTGTCTGAAATACAGAAACGCTGCAGTCGTGCACAAAAACAAGAACAGGGGACAAAAAAACTGATGAACAATTAGTGAAGGCTGATGCTGGTATATAGCAAAGCCAATATCTCAACAAGACCTCGTCATTAAACCACAAAATACAGCCTTTGTCCATGCCCTCTAGAACAACACATAGAAGTGTTTTCTGACCTGAAGCCCCTATGGGTTTTATGATGTGACAACACAATGATTCATGATTGGTTTGGTTTTGATACAAAAAACACTTGGTTAGATTTTGGGAAAAGATCATGGTTTGGGTTAAAGGGGACATATCGTGCTCATTTTCAGGTTCATGTTTGTATTTTGGGTTTCTACTAGAACATGTTTACATGCTGTAATTTTGAATAAACACATTCTTTTTCTCATACTTTCTGTCTGAATATACCAGTATTCACCCTCGGGGTAGATGGGTGTGTCAAAAAACTCCAGACTTTCACTCAGTAGACCAGCGTTCATGTCTCATGTGATACCAGAAGTCAGTGACTTATTTGTCACGTAACTATTGTACTTCTGTAGTTATTTTATCCCAAACCATGATCTTTTCCTAAACCTAAGTAAGTATTTTTGTTCCCTAAACCTCACAAAGTTGTTTCCTGTGAAGGCGGAAGTTTATTTTGAAAATACTGTATGTACAGAGTTGAAATTGACAAGTGCATCACATGTTGCTGGACATTTGTAGGAAAATGTACGAAAAATTAGGAAAACGTTTTTGTAAGATATCATACGTACCCTTGTATGACGATATGTTGGTCAACTACATGGAGTTTAGCAGCACTTCTACCGGTGACTGTATAGTTGTGATATCGCAACGTTACAGACATCCTGACAGCTCGTTTAAAAGGCACAGTTTCTGAATACGGGGATTGTGTGCATTTCTCCGTGGATTGAGTGTTTTTGATACTTTCACAGTATTCATAGATCACCTAAATCTCACTTTATACAACCTTTAAAATAAGTACGGTTGGTCGGAAACAGGAAGTGAACAGCAGTCTCTCGGGTTAGTCTCTCGATGTTTTATTGACCCATCCATACACCTCGATCTCCTCCCTACGCAGACTTTGTCGCTCTATAATAACACCGCCTTCCTTCTCTGCTCCCGTCATTATTACTACAGTAGTGTGGTAATTATGGACAGTCTCCTCCATCTGCTGAAGACCATGTGATAGGGTTGAAAAAGCTAGTAAGTGGACCTTGAATTGGGATCTTTTGTCAAACTTCTGTTGTTTTGTGAGTGTTTTCATATTTGCTTGTGTTTTCTGTATTCGCAGCACGTTTCTCTGTGCCACGAGTGTGCTGTCAAATATGTCAATTCGCTAACGTTTTATTTGTCGTGTGAGTTGTCAAAATGGTTAAGACGTTTTCTTTATTTGCTTGCGGGCACTCATTGAGCTCTCTCGGGTCACTCGGGTATATGTGTGTTTGTAGGCTACTGTACCTTATGTGTGTGTGAGCACTTTTAAGAAAGAGAAAGAGAGAGATAGTGTGTGTATATGTGTGTGGCTGATCGTGTGACTGGCGTGTGGCATGGCGTCACTGCCGTGGATGAATGTGGCAGCATTTAGTGGTTCTCCTGAAGCTCAGGTCTCTCTCTCTCTCTTTTCCTTTCTCCTTTGCTCTCTCAACACCACATCAGCACCAGAGGGCCACAGAATCATTACCCAATTATCGTGTCTCTACCAGAGGCAGGATTAAACTTACCGCCCCATCTGCCTCCTTCCTTCTCCTTTTTTATATATACAGCGTTCTGCAGGAACCAATTGAATCCCAGCAGCCATGAGGGTCACAATTAGTAAGTGTTTAACTAAATCAAAACATGTCCCTCTCACTGATCCGCTGTTAGTTAGCTGCGCTGCCAGTGGACGTAAACATTATCTTACCTAATGAAAGGCTATTAAACCGGCTGAATTATATTGTCTTGTTGTGAGATAATAAGTCAACAAGTGGACATCCCAAGTGGACCTAATCTGTTTTATGTGATGTCCTGCTTCTGTAAAGGCAGAGAGGATGGATGTAATTGCATCCATGGTACATAAAACTGGATGATGTTATCTGGATGATAACCTAAAGGCTGGATGTAACTCTATACCCTCTAGTTGAATCCCCTCTACCGCTTGGCAGACGTATAGAACTGAGGTTGCTTTATTGGTTTCCCTAATTGGTGCCAGTTTCCATTTTCATTTCCAAAAATTACAGCGGCGTAGCTCATTCTGCATGCATCCATGCTGTGTGTGTGTGTGTGTGTGTGTGTGTGTGTGTGTGTGTGTGTGTGTGTGTGTGTGTGTTAGAGAAAGACAGGAATAAAGAGAGATGGGGGGTGAAAAAGAAAAACATAGAGATAGAGGGAGTTGAGAGACACTGCCGTGCTACGTAAACGTATGCAGTAACTCTGTGATGACTGTTTGTGCTTTGTTCTGTTTATGTGTGCATAATGAGTCATCAGTGATTGGCCAAGTTGATGTGGTCAGCGATGGAGGCAGAGGGAACACTTTACAGTAAGTGCATCAATGGAAAAGAAGCTCTCTGGGAGGGGGAAAGGAGGGCGGGCGGAGCACGAGAGCACATCATTCGTCCAATTGTAGGAGTAAATTACACAAAAATACACAAAACTCACCACAGTTGAGCACGAAAAGCCACCGTGACGGGAGGAGCAGAAAAACACAGAATACTTTAGATTTGGATAAACACACGTGCAGGGGCTGCAGGAAAAGTAAACAAGGCAAAGACATTTTTGGCCGGGGACGAAGGCATCGCCATAGTGAAGTTGAGTAGGAGGTAAAACTGTATTGTGTGATCCGCAAGGTCACAGGATCAGAACATGTAATTGCTGCTCGCTATTCAAACATTAGCTCATCGTGTGATATAATACCTTAAACTCTGACTGTTGACAAATGTCTTCACACACACACACACACACACACACTCTGGGAGGGGCCGATCAGGGAGGATCCACTGCCCTGCTGCTGCTGCACCCACTGTGACCCATTATTCAGCAGCTCTTCCCCGTAAATGTGATAATTATACGCTTGCCCATTCACAGTACAGCACAAATATACAAACCACGCTGCTTCTGTTTATTCTCCCTGTAATTCCTCTTTTATTTCCTCCAACACTTAGTTACTCCATTATAAACCAACATTGTTACACCATTAAGCTGTTTCTTATGTGCACTATTATATGGTGGCTTGTGAGCGCTAACTACTACTACTACGTTTTGGTTTTTTTCAAAAAGCAAAAAAGACAGGAGAATATGAAGATATTAGGAAATGTGAATTTTAAGGAAAATATACTTGTATGTGCATCTGGTGTTGCGTGCTCTCAATGTGTGTGTTCAAGTATGCATAGCACGCTTGTGCGAGTGTGTAGGTACGTCCATGTGTGTCTCAATGTGTGTGTGTGTGTGTGTGTGTGTGTGTGTGTGTGCTGGCAGGCCAAAGCGCCATTGTGCAGCGGCGACCACAGGGCCTCCTTCTCCCCCCAACCCGCCACAACAAAGGGCAATTAAACGCCGCTGCCTTGCCAGCTGAGGAGCCAACCGCCAGCCACACTTCCACAAACAGGCAGATCTGTTTAAAACCAAAGGGGAGAAGCAATAAAAGCCAACCTACCGAGAGCAACCCCCCTTCGATCCCCTTCCGCTGATTCGAACCAGAAGGTGACTGGCTGGCTTCACCCTATCACTCACTATCACCGCTCAGGCGGCATTACCATCACATGTGCAGTTTTACATGCAGAACTCAACCCAGTGCAATGATGTATCACACATGGTTGGTGAATATCGACTGTGTAGGCCCAGGGCGTTAAAAATCAACACGACCAGCAACTTCGATAAGATGTGTTGAAGCATAATAATAATAATAAAACACGCCAGAGCTTCATTCAAAACTTCTTTGTATTACAGGGCTTTAAGATGGAGTCCTTCAGGGTTTGTTGCTGTCTGTTTCTTTCAATGATAGGCTACTCCTCTACAGGATGCGTACATGGAATTGCCCTTGTGTTTGTTTGACCTGCCAGAGATCCTTTTAAGGATTAAAGCCTTTCCTTCACCACATTAAAACAGTGGAAATGGTAGCACATAGCGTACCAGCTCATTTCATTCTCTCATTTTTTGGCGTCAGTCTTTGCCAGGCACATACTACCGACTGCACACACTGTCTGTGTTTGTTTTTACTTCAAATGTGGCATCGGTCGAAGTAGTATTCACATGTTGTTGCTAAAAGTAGCGATACCACAGTATAGAAATACTCGGTTACAAGTAGAAGTCCTGCTTTCAAAGTTTTAAGTAAAAGTACAGTATAATCAGAAAAATGCAGTGTTAATAATAAAATGTTTTATTATTATATATTGGATTGTCATGACTTATATATTTACTGGGTGGTAGTTTTTAGCAATTCATCATATTTTATAGACTTATCGAAGGTTTCGTATGTAAAGTTTTAATCTTCAAAGTAACTGGTGACTATAGCGGTCAAGATGAATGTAAAACACATAATATTTCTGAATTATGGCGGAGCATAAAATACAAATACTCAAGTAAAATAAAAGTACCTCAAAATTATATTTCCTGAGTAAATGTATTTTGTTACATTCCACCACTGCTATGTTGCAATTGTACAACAAGGTTTCACAACACTGAGAAAAACATTTGAAAAAGTTTTGTGAAATATTGTAATTTTTATTTTTGTCCTTAATTCTTTTTTATTTTTATGAGTCAGTTTTTTGTTAACTATCAAAATTTGATCAACATATACATGGAGATGAATAAATTAATAAATAAATAAAAATAAATAAATAACAAAAACACAGAAGACGGGGCCGTGTTCGTCACGTTCTCATAAAGCTTCAGTCATTCAGAAATACAAGTCTTGATGCACTATTCTCTTTTTTTTCTCCGCACATTTTTTTCCTTATTTCTTTGTGACCCCAGCAGAGGGCAGGAGTGCAGGAACCTGCTATGAAGCAGCTGTGGATCCTGTCCTGGTCCTGTCCCCGGCCTAGCCCAGCCCACCCTAGCCCGGCTCGGCCTGGGTTCAGCGTGGGCCGCATCGCGGTGTCTCTGGTCAGGCAGCCTGGAGCCCTTGGGCGCTGGCAAGGGGTGCGGGCGTCCGGGAGGGGCCCCCTCAAAAGCCATCTACGAGGGGCCACACCCACACGGCCATTACGGTGGAGGCTGTTCTGGGCTTCTCCCGAGGCCGCCCGCCTGCCATTTTTAGAGCAGCAACAGAGTAGACCACATGCTGTGGCTTCAGGCAAGTGGGGGGAAGGAAGGTTTCTTCTTTATTTTCAGTCAAAGCGCCGTGGGCTTTGGGAGAATTTCTACATTTGCACTCCAGTCAGGGTGGAGAAATTGTTCATCTCTTAGATTGAGTTTCCCATCTTGCTTCCTGATTAAAGTTTCGCCCCGACTTTTGTTCGGCAACGGGACACTTTTCATTCAAGAGAAGTGAACTTGCACAACCCAGCACCTTTAATCCCTTTGTTTTTAGTTGTGTGGTTTGGTCTCCCAACCATGAAAGAATAGATGAACTGAAAGTATTAAACGTAGTTCCAAGATCTTGTGAAATATGTGAAGTTTGGTATAGATTCAGTCCTGCACAGTCTCAGTGTTTTTCAGGAGAGCGTGTGGGTGAAGCGCTGGGTGGTCTGAAGGAGAGAAGACATGAGCTTCCTCTTGCACACATATGGTGCGGCTTGGCCTTTTTGTTTTGATTTCAGGGGTTTTAGGTTATAAGTAATAAAGTCCCCTTTAGGTACGGCCTGCTTATTTTACCTACCTATAATGTCATTCTATTTCGGTGTTGTACGCCCTGCTCACTCCTCTCACCGTTTCTATGAGCTCTTACAGACTTTTTCCAGCTCCAGCCTGCCGTACATTCAAACTCTGAACCTTTTGCATCTATCAAACACCAGTTTTGAACGCTGCTTTAATCCACAACCCCTCTATTTTCTAACCCCGTTTTGACCCCCCTCCGTCTCTCTTCTTGATCAGTATCACCAGGAAGTCCCCACATCAGTCTCCTCTCCAGAGGAGGAAACACAAGTCAAGAACACTTCACTTCTGTTCCACACAATCACTCAATAGACGGGGACATCTGATACTCTTGGTCACCCGTCTACAACACAGAGACGAACGCACTCTTTTGACCCACTTGAAGATATTATCCCTCTCCTGCAGCGCAATATGTCTCTCATAAATAAACAGTCATCCAGACCACATCGTTATGGCACTAAGACATCAAATGTAAAGCTTTGAACGATCCTGTGTTAGAAGTAAAGGAGATCGAGAGATGGAGGCTTTGTGTCGTGAATCGCAGACCAGGGAGCTAAAGTGGATCTCAAGAGGGGAAAAAAACTCAGACACTAACACTCACAGTTATAGTTGTGCTTACAGGCCCTCACGGACTGTGTTTGTATTTAGTAAGATTCATTAAGTAAAGCCTGTAAAAGTATAAGCAGCGGTGGAAGAAGTATTCAGATCATTTACTTAAATAAAAGTACCAATACAACAATTTAAAAAAATACTCTATTACAAGTAAATGTTCAAATAAAAGTACAGAAGTACTATTAGCAAAATGTACTCAACGTTACAGATATATTATGATATATAACATTAGATTTTACTGTTGTAGCTGATCAAATTGGAGCTACTTTTAACTATATTTACATACAGTTAATTTAGTCTAGTGGGTTGGGTCACAAAATAAATCTGACACACATTTGTCGGTATTTATTTTTAAACTTTTTGCAAAGAAATGAAACCTGAGAGGTTTAGAGGGAAAATGTCTCTTTGGTGGAACTGCTAACAACTTATAGACATCTGAAACGAGACAAAGAGAACATAAATTATTTGTAATGGGTCACAAGCCAAAAAGGTTGGTTTAATCTTTAACAAGGCATTTTATCTTATAAGCTTATTACATTTATGTAAAATGTTAATCTGAAAAGCAACTGCAGCTGTCATAATTGTTTGTGGAGTAAAAAGTTCAATATTTGCCTCTGAAATGTCATAAGGTTCAAATTATCATAATAAGGAAATACTCAAGGAAAGTTCAAGTACCTCAAAACAAAAGTACACTTAAGTGCAGTACTTCAGCAAATATTATAGAGTACAGATTATTATTCTATTTAAATATTTTTATATATATATATATATATTAAAGTTTCTATACAAGACTGATATAGACTGATTATAATTGTAGTAAGCCATTAACTATTTCTACATAAACTAAGGAAAATGTAATGTCAGAGAGTTTTAAGATGAAAACAAAAAAAGATCAAAAATAAATCTCCAAAAGTGAGGAGGCTTTACCAAAGTAAAATTCTGGTTATTTCAGTGAAATAAGCACATCCAGGAGGGGAGTTCATTAAATCAAGGAAGTTAGACGGAAGTTATTTCCAGGGCGAGGAGACCAGAGATGACTGCTGGTGGCACACACGCGACACATGGAACAGATCACACGACGCATGGATGGAGTCGGATTTGCCCGTACGAAATAAAATAACCCAAAAAAGAAAACCTCAATTTACTCCCTTTAAAAAAACCCTCCCCTCCTTTTGGCTGGGCTCCACCGAGGAGTAATGAGCTCCCACCCAAACCTCAGCACCAGCTGCTGTCAGGGTCTGGGGGCACTGACTAAATACGTATAAACCACGGGGGGCAGCGGGGGAGGTGGTGGGCCGCAGCTCTGTACCTTCCGACTTGATAGTGTTCAAAGAAATCAATAAGAGTTAACATATAAAAACACAGCTAATTGATCAAAAGGATCACAGCAAGGAAACAGGCTTAACTGATGATTGATAACTCAGATGAAACACGTAGAAGCCTGCAAACACACATATACGGTATGTTACCATGGACTTCTAACTCACACATACAAGTTATTTCTGCCTGTCTTGACTCAACCACACATGGCTTAATCAACTAAAATGAGTATTTATGTGGTGGTTTTGTCTTATGTGACTTGGATTTGCACATGTAGTCCACCATGCTGGATAATCTTTAATCTCATTGGTTACAAACAAATCCGAGGCAAGGTTCAAGTCATTCAGATCAAGTCCCAAGTCAAGTGACTGTCTGAAAACAGATTCTTTATAGCTATTCCAACGATTGAAGGTGGAATGAAAAATGGAAATGGGAATAACATTGCACACGTTTAGACAGTCTTTCCTTAAAGGGATTCATGGCATTGCATTTACTTGACAACACAAAAAGTGGCGTAAGTAGTTGGCGCAAAGAATGAAAAAAAAAGTCTGAGAGAGAATTGTAAATCATCAACCTCACAAACTCACTGATTGAGGAAGCGGTAGACCAGCAACCCCTGTCTTCTACAAGGTAAAATTACTGTTTTTTTCAATGGAGTCTGGTGGCTTTGGTGAGAGCAGAGATGGATACAACGACTTCAGTTCCCCGTTGGAAACGGCTGTCTGACGGCAAGGTAAACCAGTGACAATATATCTAAACATAGCGTACACTTAAACTGATATTGATATTTTTGTGTGGTCCTTTCTTTTAGGTGGTTAAAATATGTTTTGCTGCTGCCCCGTCCACAGCAGTACATTGCTTTGGTTCTGTACAGTAACTCCTGTCGATTTCTCCAATCTGTGGGCGTGCTGACCGTCATCTACTGTAAGTAATACACTGACTATGGATAAGTACCTCATACAGCACCACTTCAGGTCTGGGCTGCTAAATTTATCATGTATTTTGAGTAATTTGATGTCTTGAATATTTGTTGTTGTACGTTCTCCTGGAGAGGATAAAAAAGTGAAAATGCAAAACACTAACAGGCACTAAAGTTTTCTAACTACCAACCAAACTACAGCATATTGCAACCAACTGAAACGCGAAAGTCTCTCTCTTGAGCCAGTGTTTGGTTTGTCCGTTCTGGGCTACTGTAGAACATGGCGGTGCAACATGGCGGACTCCATGAAGAGAACATGCTCCCTATGTAGATATGAAGGACTGATTCTAGGGTAACAAAAACACAACGATTCTTATTTCCAGGTGATTATACACTAATGAAAACATACTAATAACATTATATTCTATTTCTTCCAATAATCCCCCTAAATCCTACACACTGGTCCTTTAAGGAAGATGTTGCTCCTCAGACAACCTGCAGTGTCCAACGGTAAGCGTAGTACTCCTCCAAGTCCCTCTCATTTCACAAAGTATGTATAAAGAGATATTGAAAGAGACTGTCATTGCGCCATCCTGAGCAATTGCACGCATGACGCCTGTTGGGGTCATTAGGTGGCCGCAGGTCTCCCCGACAGACGGAGAGATTACAGGCCAGATGTCGGTTTGTATACAGCAAGAAGGCGGTGGACTGGGATTTGTTTGGGAGTAGATGGACTTGTGTGTTTCTTGAGCTGATACTTCCATGTAATACCCTGCGCAGCAACATTTGTGATCCCGTAGTGGGATAATAACTCTGTCATTCCGCGAACAGTAAAAAATTCTTCATAGAGGAAAACAATTAATGTCTCCCCAGCGCCATGTGGGATTATTTCTGACATGTGTGGTCACTGAGACATCACAGCGAGTCGGGAATGAATTTTGCTGGGGGTGGGGATGTCAGAGTGAAATTATTGTCGCTCTTTAGAAACAATATTCAAAGCAGCAGGAAACATTTAGCTTCTTTTCTATTTGCATTTATATAGGGGAATGGATTTACTTTCTCCTCGATGCTACATGTGATTACCACCGTGTCTGGTGACTGAATGTGTTCTGTCCACCGGTTGAAATGCAGCATGTTGGTGGTTGAATTACTCAAAACCACCAACATGCCCCAAAGCAGAGACAGACCACTCAGAGCCGGGCAGGTCATTTTATTAAAAGCATGTTGTCGCTTTTCATGTCTGCCTCAAAAAGGCATAAGTGACTAACATGTGATGCCATAATCAGTAGCATCAACAGCAGCGCAAATGAACATGATATTCACTGGTGCGTTGTATAACCCACCACCCCGTCTCTCTCTCTCTCTCTCCCAGTCTTTCTGTCTATACGTCTCCCTCTCTCTCTCTCCTCTCCCCCACTTCTCTCGCTCTCTCATTTTCCGTTGACAAGCTCTCTGAATCTTTGACCACACAGCCTGGAAAAATAGCACGGAGTCATGCTGCAAGGCAAGTCTATCCCTGACCCTGATTCCCTCTCACCACATTTCCATCAGCAGCGAAGTAAAACACATCTAATCATTTCAATTTTCCCCCTCCGTCGCAGTATTATTAACATTGTTAATTTTCTGAGGGTTGCAGCCCAGAGGGGAATGTCAAGGGAAATGCATTATGGCGAGATATTCCATTGATCCGCCATTATACACACTTACTTGGTTGCTGTAATGGCCTAATGATACCAAGAGGCCAATTTAATACCAATGCAGAAAACAGAAGGCCATTCACCCCCCAAAAGAAGGATGCGTTTAAAACCAAGCATGTGGTGTTGATGTATAGACACAAAATGACATCTAAGGAGTTCCACTGCTTTGTTTCATGCTTGTTTGTGCTGCTGCTGTGCTTTCGTGTTACCACCAAGACGAACTATCTGGCAAACCTTTCACTACTATTTCAAGAGAGATGCCTGCTGGATGAACTTGCTTGAGTTGTACCAAAGTGCACAAAACAAAGCTACTGGGAGTTCTGTATGCCTGCAGTGCTAGTACGAGTACACAAAGTCATTTACAGTAACAGGTAGGACTGGATATTATTTGAAAGTTTCTGACGTGCAATATCGGAGTTTTGGTACCAATACTGAAATTATACTTTTTTAAAAACCACGATGGGAAGATTATGAACATGTTTTTTCTATTTCAATTTAACAAAAAACTCACAACTTTTCAAATGCATCCGTGTTTAAAGTCCATCCATCCATTACCTGTAACCGCTTATCCTATTCAGGGTCGTAGGGAGGCTGGAGCCGATCCAAGCTGACATTGGGCAAAAGCTACGAAAAGTAATGCACTAGAATTCGTATATAATCCACGTAATCATAATCATAATCATAATCGTAGAATAAAGAGTGACAAAGTCCACATAGGGAGGAGGTTGGGGTGGATGTTTGGGTCAAACAAGCACAAAACTTTCACCCAGTAGACTGCTGTTCATGTCCCTTGTGAAACAGAAGTCAACATTGATTTATTTGTTATGTAACTTCCATATTTAAGTAACGCCACTTCCATAGTTTAACCCAAACCACCATCTTTTCCTAAACCTAACCAAGTAGTATTGCTGCCTAAACAGGTTCTGCACTGCAGGAGCTTGCGCAGGCGCATTGATCGCTCATGTTGCTGGACATATTGTAGGAAAACGCACGGAAAATAACAAAAATGCTTTTCCTATGATATACAACCCGTTGCATGAGGATACATTGATTTAATAGTCTGAAATTAGCATTATTGTGCTTTTATCAGGAACAACAACTAAACAAGACCAAGCATTCATCACCAGGGTTGGTAGCAGACAGTTTTCAACACCAGGTCCTACAGACACATTTTGTTTTGAACTCAAAAGTTAAATAAGGTTTGGTACCCAGCCCGAATACAAGGAGAATATGTAATGCTTCATCTATCTCCTCTGTAGGAGAACAAACTGTGCTCTCGCTGCCATCACTTCAATCAAACTTGTTACTGGGAGTGGTTTCATTTTCTATAGAGCCGAGCAACCAGAAGAAAAAATCTCTGCCAGCGTGAAATGGCTCGACCAGAAGGTTTGCACGGAAAAGTTGACCACTGGTGAACATGATGGAGACAGTCTACGTCGGAGACAGTCTTATTGCTTCCTGCTTTTTACCAAAGTGAAACATTTACCGAAAAATGAACAACAAGTTGATGCCAAGGCTTTGGAATACATTGTAATTTATTCACAAAAAAAATAAAATAAAATACAGAAGTTAGCAAACTATGTCTATTCTTGATGGTTATAAGAAATGGTGACAGTCTGGTTTATGGCAGGCAGCCGACACGCACAATACAACAAAGTCATTGAAATCATATTGTACACGCATACCTACAATTTTAGTAATCAAGTACTTATAGTCTTAAGATTTGCTTATTCATATTGCCAAAAGTGAATAACAGTTTGTGCGTCTCCATTTCCTCCCACTGTACAAAAGTGAAGCCAAAATATCCCGGACACAGTAGCTTCAATCTTGAGATTTTGAATTCATTTGGAGCCAAGGTCTGTGAAGTAGTGATTGGGGGGCTGGAGCCGCGATAACGAGGTCCCGCCCACACACCCGAGCCAATCACGAGCCGAGCACGGCCACAGCTTGTTAGCGTGAGCCACCCAGCTGCTACGTTAGCACCACGGTAGCTGTTTGGCTAGAAAGACACAACAACTAACCATAATATCTATATAACTACATTGTTGATCAAACTGACATATGTTTTGTTACACAGACTTGTTTATGGAAAGTTAAAGTTACATTTCCTCCAGCTCTGCGACTACTTAACTCAGAGCAGCTGTCAATCACATCTCACCCACTTTTTATAGCATCAAATAACTAATTAAAACCAAACTCATCACAAAAATGATGATTGAACATACATCAGCGTGATAAGAACTACCTAAAATGACAGAAACCATATTTGGGAAAAATTTATTTGATGTGTACTTTGACTTTTTAGTTTAGCCCAAGTCTTATCCGCTAACATGGAAGGGGCGGGGTTTATGACCTATACTGCAACCAGCCACCAGGGGGTGATCCAGATGTTTTGGCTTCACTTTTGGGGAGCAGTCAACACCAGGTCCTACAGACACATTTTGTTTTGAACTCAAAAGTTGAATAAGGTTTGGTACCCAGCCCGAATACGAGGAGAGTATGTAATGTTTCATCACCTCTTGTCTTCTTATTTCCTTTCACACACTTGAGCGTCCTTGGCACATAAGACAAAGGACTTGAGAGGAAAACATACCTGTACACTGACAAAAAAAGAAAAATCTTTTTTTTTGGTCAATGTGCAGGCATTGAAGCTCATTCAGAAGCTGAATAAAACAAGACAAGTTCAATGTTATCCATTAAGACCACTCACTAACTATCAAACTCACTGTTCTGGTATATCTGGTTACTTGAGATTTGAAATGTTTACACTGTTGTCTTTACCCAGAATCAACTAGAAAACATAGAAAACTACTATAAAGTTGAAAAAATTTAATGATTTTTTGTTAATTCAGCAATCACACGCCACTTGTTGCATTCAAACATGCTAATGAGCTAGCAACACTACAAAAACCTGCAACTACTAATACAACTGATAGCTGTCATATGGACAATAACTATCTGTACGAACCATGTAATCAACATAATGGTGCCCACCCAACGCCCCGAGGTTCATCAAGCCCGCGGTGCCTACTGTACGTACCCGAAAACCTAAACCACACCGAGCAGAAAATAGTAAATAGAGCAGAGAAAGCTTTTTGAAGAGGCTGTTAGGAGCTTAACGCATTCTCTAATTATAGATCTCACTTGCTCTCTTTTGAAGAGAACTGTAAATGGGAACACGCCAGCGTTTTAGATTACTACAAGTCTTATAAAAATGAGGAAAAGCGGTCCATTGCGGACCACTTTTGCGGCAGTATGGGAGCTTTATACCTCCCCTCTCATTTCACTTAAATGTAAAACATAAAGCATTAATGAACACTAAGAAGTAAAGGAACACTTCACTTAAAGATTTACACCAGTAACACGCCATGTGTCAAATGAGAGGGGAGGGAAATGCCTAAGAAAGTGTGAAAGGATTGCCACGTACAGCACATGTATCTGGATGGAGACAGACAGACAGACAGACAGAGGATAGATGGATGGATAGATAAGATAGACATAGATGGATAGATGGATAGCAGGTGTTGTAATCCTTTTCCCTCAGCTGGAGGTGAGGTTTACAGGTTTATATGACTGCGAGCAAGTACGATCCTGTACTGTAGTGAGAGTGTGTGACAGTGTAAACTGCTGCGTGTAGCAGCCTTTGTTCTTCTACTCACACCCCTTCTGGAATAAGAAAATAAAGGGATGAAGGTCAGTTGGAGAGCAGACTGCCAAATATAGCCGCTGTGTTCATGTGAGGGCCAGACTCTCCAGAACGACAAGCCCTGCTCTGACCATGCCCTGTAATTGAGGAGAAAATAAGGACAGAAATTATATGTTTATTTTTGACAACAATTTTAATCTTCTGTGCTCTCCTTCAGAAAAACGAGACGCCCACAAAAAGGCGCTGAGAATCTGTCTCACTCGAGACGGAGAGTTGACTTTTTTGACTTTTTCGATTAACAAACGAAATTCTAAACTGAAATTTTAAATAAGAAACCTGACGGACACAATATATTCTATAGATTGAGATGTATCTTCAGTTTGTAAATGTCACACAGTTTAATAATATCATATTAAATAAAATTACTTTAAAACTAAGAAATAAAAGCATATTGTTTTCTCACTAAATAGATTTAATTTCTTTTTTAAATAATACTTTACTGTCAAAGAATCATGTCTTTTTACACCATATGTACATTGTGACACAGATGTTACACTGTACAGGAATAAAGTTGTATAAAATTAATACATTTTATGACTATATATTTACATATACTTGCTTGTTCCTGCTAGGTATGAATATTTGATAAATGTATGCAATAAAAAATCTTTGGTGGGTTTGTGTGATTATTTAGTATCTAAAAAAATTGAAGTTAAATAATTCTCTGGAGTATTTGCTAAAGCTAAAGCTTGATAATGAATCAGTATGGAGTTATGATTCTTGTTGTAATTTTAAAATAGTTTACATTTAGTTTTAGACAGAGACCAATGCCATTAGCTTACATGGAGTTTGGGGACAAAATATATTTGAAGTTGGCAAGTCACCACAATTAGGCCATAGATGTTTTCCTCTGAGAGATTTATATCCCAGACTCAAAAATCAATAATGACAGAAAGTTATTTGGACAATTTTGAAACACCACTTTTGGCAAGACTCTCTGTGAGCTTTCCTCTTTCATTTCTTCCTCTTTTCATCAAACGTCTTACTGGAGGAAACAATCCTTGCAAGTCTTTTCCCCCCTCGTGAATTCGCCGTTAGAATTCATTTTATGTGATGTGATAATCTCTTCTTTATTTTATTTGATGACTTGGTCCTTTCCTGCTTCGCTTGTCTCTGTAGCTTCATCTCTTTAACCATTACAGCTAATGTCTCAAAAGGCAGTTAACTGCATTTAAGAATATTGGAAACAGAGAGAGGGTTGAAACCAGAATAATAAAATCTTGGATGGAAACCACAGACTCGGTCTGCTTATTTTTTTTTCTTTATTTATGTGGCGTACATGTTCTTTTGTTATTCTTCCTGCCTCAGGAGGACAACGGGGGAGAGCTTTAGTCGGGTTTTCACTTCTTATTTACGGTGCTCCTATAGTAATGTGTCTAACAGCATGAAGACAATTTACAGCACGTCTAAATCTGTTATCCGGCAACATACTTCTCCGTGAGATGATGTTAAACTGTAGTCTTTCCCCTCCGACTCCACTGGACTAATCCCAGTGGAAAAAATAATGCCAGTGAAACTGAAATAATGTCCACATGGTGATTGATGAGTAACCCATTCATGCATTTATCTTGAAAAATGATTCGACACTCTCCGTTTGGGGAGGTGGGATGTCCTCTTTCTATCCACCAATCTCCTTCCAGTTCGCTCCATCTCTGGGTTTTTATTGCCTCTTAGCGAGTCTTCAAAGAGCCCAGAGCCTGTAATTAGGGGGCGGGCTCCCCGTGCCTCAAAACACTTCCCCGCGTGAGTGCTCAACTTCTTCCAAACTGTCCCGGGACTCCGAGCTGCGCTTCTCTCGCTCCCCTCAGCTTCCTTAGGATTTTGTTTCTCAGGGATGGCCGCATCTATTCTGGAGGTAGGGAATGTAATTGTAAGTAGATTTTTTTCTTCTTCTTTGTTCCTTTAAACTCTCCTTCATAATCTGAATGCTGTTGAAATCCCAGCTAGAGTTTATATTACAGTCCTGCAGTCGTAAGTTGAAGTTTGGTTTGAAGGTATTTGAAGTTTGTAGAATAATATATGACTGATTATAAATCTGTGACATAACAGAATAATGAAAAGAATAATGTGCATTAACAAAAGAAAGATCTTTGGTCTTAATGGTTGGGGATTTAAAGCAATTCAAGGGTGAGCTGCTGACAGAGTCTGACTGTTCATCTTTGCGTAAGCCTGGGATTTACATTTCCTCCGGGCATAACGCTTTAATCCTAGGAGCAAACAGAAAATTATAAAGATAATTTAGTAAGTTACCTCACATCCATGAGAAGTGCAGATGTCAGTGGATGTAAGAGCACAGCAGCAGGGATAGTAGGGGCAGTATACCAGACCTACAAGTCTGTGATGAAACATGATTAACCTGAAAACTGGGCTGACCCCGGGGCTGGTTGGAGGAGAAGGAGATAACCACTAATCACAGTCTGAATGGAAGTGATTCATGTCTTAAAGATATATAATAATATTCTGTTCACACTTATTCAAAGTTATAGGCTAGGATTAATAAAAAAAGATGTAGCGCATCTGGACTGAAAACTTCACAACATATTTATTCCCCATAGGATTATCACAATAGACCTATATTTATACCACAGCAGGTAACATACAATTTAAAGTACAATAACATCAGTAAACTAACCGTTACGTATTGAAGAAACACCATAAAGTTCTATAGAAATATAATAGTGATTTTTCCACATGTACAGTGAGTGGCAGCAAAGACAGACACACGCGTCTGATATGTTGTGATATGGTGTTTAACTACCTGACACTTGGAAAAGGGAATTATTACATTAAATATATATTTTTTATGTAAAGTTAAATTCCTGTGTTAGTGAAAAATGGAAAATGATTTGTTTTCTAACAGGGAAGATTCTGAATACTTACATTCAGTCATAGATTGACCATCAACATGATGATAAACAGACACAAAGGTACAAAATCTGTAAGAAAATGAAACAGAACAATAGTGGGACTGTTGTTGTGCCATAAGAAAGATATCTGTGTCTGCTGTGAGCGAGACACAGTTACAGTTACAGTCAATAGAACAGCGCCTACACATGATTAACATTGTATGTTTATGTATGTTGGAGACCGTGAAGACAGGTGGAAAAAGCTTAAAGCAAACATGAATGCAAAATGAAGAATAGCCTGTGGTTTAAGTGAAACAAAAGAGTAAGGGAATTCCTCCCTTGCTGAGCAGAGCAGAATCCTATGTAAGCGTAAACATTGAAATTGCCCCCGACCACTTTGAAAACGGAGAGCGCAGGAAAAACCAGCGGTGGCAGTCTGACATGAGTTTTTTATTAGAGTTGACACTGACAGGAGCAGCAGCAGCAAACAGCCATTTCCTGCAGACAGACAGTCTCATTTTCTGCCTTGTCTCCTCCCCAGGAAGACGCACGCTATGGCTCCAGTCCTCTGGCTATGTTAACTGCTACCTGTAACAAATTTGGCAGCACAAGCCCCGTCAGGGATTCGGCTACACCCGGTAAGATCGGCAGCGCTACTCCATTAAAGAAGCCCTACATCATGACCTCTGACCTTCAGACAGCTAAGAATGGGCGGACCGCAGACGGCAGTGGCCTGGCGGACTCCTACACTGGCTCCTTCACCACAGCTGGAGTAGGAGGAGGTGGTGGCGGGCTGCTTACCCCCACCGGGAGCCCCCCTCCTTCAGCCGGAGGCTACACTACCGAATATAACCCCTTCTCCCACTCCTTCCAAACCTCCATCTCCCAGGACCCGTCTCATTTAGTGTCCAAGGCCCACGCTACGGCCGACTGCCTCACGAGTGTCTATACCTCACTGGATATGACACACCCATATGGCTCCTGGTATAAAGCCGGTATCCACCCTGGCATTACTGCTGCTCCGGCTAACGCCACATCCTCCTGGTGGGATGTCCACCCCAACTCCAACTGGCTGTCATCATCCCAACAACAAGCGGACGGAGGTCTCCAGGCCTCCCTGCAGCCTGTTGCACCCCAGAACTCCCTTAGCCCACAGCTGCCCAGTTACAGCACCGACTTTACGCCACTCAACCCAGCTCCGTACCCGTCTGTGGGCCTGGGCTCCTCCTCACACCTCCTCCAGCCCTCTCAGCACATGCTGCCCCAGGACATGTACAAGCCCAAGCCCGTGCCAGGTACAGGGCTGATTGAGAGTCAAATGGGCCTAAAGCCTGCCAGGGGATCAGGGGGCTACAGCGGAGGCGGTGCGCCCACCAGGTCCTCGTGTGACTGCCCCAACTGCCAGGAGCTGGAGAGGCTGGGGGCCTCGGCCGCATCCCTGAGGAAGAAGCCGGTCCACAGCTGCCACATCCCCGGCTGCGGGAAAGTCTACGGCAAGGCCTCCCACCTCAAAGCCCACCTGCGCTGGCACACCGGCGAGCGGCCCTTTGTTTGCAACTGGCTGTTCTGCGGGAAGCGTTTCACCCGCTCGGACGAACTGGAGAGGCACGTGCGCACCCACACGAGGGAGAAGAAGTTCACCTGTCTACTGTGCAACAAGCGTTTCACGCGCAGCGACCACCTCTCCAAGCACCAGAAGACCCACGCGGACTCTGCAATGCAGGGGAAAGCTGTAGCCGTGGAGGGAGAGACAGACCCTCGGAGCGAGGAGACCACAGAGCTCAACGCCAGCGCTGTACCCACCAACCCTGTCGCTGACCAAATCACCAACGGAGATGAGAAGACTGGCACACCTAACGGAGTGGAGAACAGCAGTGGACTGTTGGAGATCTGACTTCATTAAGGCTTCTGTCCAGTAGTGTTTGAGACGTGTGGGTTTGGTTTTTATGGTGGAAATAATTCACCTTTTAAATAAGAAAAGACAGAATTTTGTTTCAAGACATACAAAGGATATCAGACCATGTTTGAAAAGACTTGATATGATAAATGACTGAGGATGTTGCAGGTAGCAATCACTTCATTTTCTCTGGACCACACACACACACACACACACACACACACACACACACTCACATATGAGTAAGCCTGCAAACACACATCAATGCACAAATGTATGCAGGCAAACACACATCCATATGAGAAACCCAGCCATGATGTACATGGAAACAAAGAGAACACGTGCCTGTGCACATACACAAGAACAAAAATAAGTTATTCCAAATAACTATGAACAAATGTGCAAGCATATACAGTATAATGCATATGCACGCACACACCCATATATACGTACAAGTAAACACACTCATGCACACATTTTCTGCCTTTCAAATGAGACAAACCACTGGGGAAATTTAATCTGCGAAAGCAGAAGGAAAAGAGCTCTGAAGCCGCAAAAGGAAAGTAGTTTTAGAAGGAGACTTATGGTTAAGATGGTGGAGCTGATGGAGCATTGCATGCCTGGAGAAAAATCTGATTTACAGCTGTACTTTGATACTTATTCATTATTCTTGAAACAATCAATGGACAGTCTTACTTACTGCTTCTTGTTGCCAAGACGTTTTGATGTAAAAGGTTTTGCATTTCACTTTTGTTTGCTTCTTACTATGTCTAATTTAATTTCATATTTACATAAATAATCTAATTTATGTCTTAAATTATACACATGGGAGATTATCTTGCACCCTGCAGGAAATTAAGTGCCTAAATAAACGCTAGATGGTTGAAGCTGGCCAATAAGAAAATTAAATGCATTAAATTAAGACTTTTTTTTTCTTATTTATTAGTTATAATGTGGAGTTTGGGGGGTATGTTTTTAAAGATTTATTTATAGATCTTGAAGTTAGATGTGCGTGTAAACTATTTCTATATAATCTTTGAATTGTGAAATCTTCCACACCTGGCAAAGTAATGATTAGTAAGGGCTTCTCCTTGTGTGTACATACTATATATTTACAACAATATATAGATATTGTTAGGTGTGTTATTTTTCTACTGTTTTTTATGTGTTTTCTATATTTTATGTAACTTTCCAAGATGAAACAGGTCTCATCACCATCATGCATCGCTATAAAGAAACACTAGAGCTAAATTTTGCTCATTTTAGAATTGAACTACCACTGTTTTCTAACTTGTTGTGAAATGACTTTATAAGATACTGTAAATAGTGATAAAGCCTTAAACCTAACAGGAAACATGTTGTAAAAGTCGTGGTGTGAAATCATGACAATTTTGGTGCTTTCAAAAGTAAAGAAATTTCAAAAGCATGTTCTCTGCTGGTGTTATTCCGTGTTTTCAAATGCATAAAATGAAAAGCAGTCGCTCCTCCACACCTCATCCCCTCTTCTCCTCACTCACTGTCGTTCTTTATCTTACTATATTTCCACCTCACCGTGGCCAACCAAATACTTTCATTATCTTTTGCAGCACAAACAAAGCCGTCCACTGAAGTGAAGTCTTAACTCCACACAATGACCCCCTTTCAGAGAGCCACTGTAGTTACACACTCAAGACAATTACTCCACTCTGCAGCTTGAGAGGGGTAATTACTGTGAGCGATGCTCCAGCAGAGTCAGGAGAGAGGAGGAGAGGGGATTAGGACAGGGGAGCTGTGGTTGTATTGTTTATTGAGGGAGGCGGTCAAACAAAGGATCCCAATTAAGGCGGGATGCAGGACGAAAGACGTGATGTGGAGATTTGACTGCAGAGCTGACCATCAAGTATATTTTACTCTTTGAGACCGTGCTGCCACTGTGGATGACAAGCTAAAGAGTTAAAGTCACGACAAGTGGAACTTGTGTCCAGTCAGGTCATTCAGGTTATATTGCAGACTAATAAAAATACTTGAGGCGGGTGGACTAACCACTCTGCGTTAAAAGAGCGATAGCCTCAGGAAAGACTAAATGAAGCCTACAACAGATGTGCTAGCACCAGAAAAATATTTATCCAAAGACTGAATCTTTATAATATGTTAATAACCAACAGGTGATGGTTGAAATAGATAATAAGCATGGCAAAAAATATGTTAAAATCCTTCTCCCCAACATCCTTCTAAACTACATGATATAACCAGCTCTAAAAAAACAACAAGATAACATTTTTTTATTATAAAAGTAATGTAAAAGTAAAGAGTTTCATCACAGCAGTGAAGACTTGTGCAGCTGGAGCCCCCCTGAAGCTACTGACTCTCCTCCTGTTGTAACATTTACACTTCCCAGGCTGCATGGTTCCAATTTAGGGCTTCTAATGAGCTGTAGTTGAGGTCAATTTATATAAAACGTCCCGGGGCCGACTCTGTCATCAGGGACCGACATGTTTATGGTGGTCTGAAGTGGGCGCACGGTCGAGTCCACAACATAAAAGGCAAACAGTGGGAATGGGGTATGGGTAGGGTGTGTCAGGCCAGCGAGCGAGGGTGGGGGGGTTAAGAAGACGGTCAGTGGCTTTAAAAACCTCTGCTGCTACTGGTATTTACTAAAATACACTCCCTTAGCAGCGGTGGTGGCATACTGTAGCCTTAACTTTATTTTTACTTCTTTTATTTAGGAAGCCAGGAAACATTAAGTGTTGCTTCAAATAAGGTCATAAAAAGACAAAAAAGAAATATACATGCAGTGACACGTAGGGGCAGAAGAAGAATCTGTTCCATATGGTTTGCCCACTCATGCCCCTGTACTCCATTTACAGAAACAAATCACTGCAACGCACAGACTTGTTATAAGGCTAAAAAGGTTGTTCCCAGACACACGAGTTAAAACCATCACACAGCCCATTTCCGACCCGACTAACACGAAGGAGCAATTTTAAAACAGTGTTTACTTTAGGCTTGATGAGTTACATAAACTTAATGAACTACTCCAGCGAGTTTGTGAGATTCCAGCTGTTTTCAATGAGAGAACAACTCATCATGATGTGTTGAAACAAATGCTAATGAATCTCCTTTTCCTGTTATTATCTGGTCCTAACTGAATGGTCGAGTAAAACAATGGGACTGTGCTCTGACGTAGCCACAGGCATGGGGAGCGCAGGGCGGTAAGGGGGGGTTTGAAGTGGGACAAAAGCACAGGTGTCTGCAGGTGTGACTGGGTCTCTGTGGCCGAGCGGGGGAACAAAAAGGGAAAAGAATGTCAGCACGCCCCAAGGCTCAGCACTCAGGCCTTAAGTAAAAACAAGTTAAGGCTTTTTTTTGCAAAGGGGAAAGATAAACCGACCTGAGTGAACGACAACATGACCCGAAGAGAAGGAGAGGTCAGGCTACATAAAAGGGGTTGAAGAGGAAAACATAACAGATAAGAGAGGGCAAGAGGTAAAAAGGTCAGGCTACCATGCAGATGTGTCGACTCTGCTTATCATCTTTAGCCATCATTTAACATTTGTCAGGAAAAGAAACATGTTACAGACAAGTACAACAGATGTGCCGCCGTGATTAAATGTTTTTCTTCATGTACGCCGTAAACTCACATTGTGGCAACATGAATTGAGTCCAGCTGATGCAACAATCTTGCATCTTGCAGCACTGCATCCTATCGTCTCTCCTCGCTGAGTCATTATCACATCGGTGATGGAGGTTAGACCACCCTCTCACTTTTGACAGAACAAACAGCAGTCTCTCTGTGTGGCTTGCATCATCAAACTTGGGAGTGCTTTTCATATTTCCCACTCGAATCATACAATACCACGGCCCTTTTCTATCCCAGAACGGCCTTTAAAAGTTTAAAAAGGAGTCCTCCCTCGCTGCCCGATGCTCCAAATGCGGCACTAAATGAGGCCATTTTGTTTATAGGAACTGTGGGAGGGTTGTGGGTGACTCTGTGCCCCTTTAAAAAGATAATATGCTTCCCATTTAATGGCCTCCGGATGACAAATTGCTTCCAGGGGAAAATTAAGTTAAGAAAATTGCATGTGTGACACGTAAAGACACATCCACTCTACTCAAGATGTTTGACATCCATAATTCAATTATACGCAGCAGTAGGTGCAGTTAGGATCTTTTTTTTTTAATAACCACATTTGCCCACAAGGCACGAATAAAGTACATGCTTTGGCTCTTAATCGGTGATCACAAGTATTTCTCATAATACGTTAATGTACATTTCCTAATCATAACAAATGATTAATTTTACATACAGCTTTCCGATTCACCTAAGGGGATCTATAGTGAGAGCATATGCAGTAAAGCTGGCGTGGTTCACTTCATTTTGACCACAATGGAAGGTTTTGTTTTATTCATTGACAAGAGGAATAGCCTTATATCTCTTGGAGATGGTTGGAAAAACATTTGATGGCCAATTATAACCTAATAGCCTTACAAATATCTAAAGCACCCATAAACTGTTCTTTCCTTTCGAAAATGCTTGCTATCTTGATGGTATGATGGTATTCTGACTGACGTACAGCCCAAACCATTCTTGTTTGCCTTTTTCAAGCCACTAAATACTTCCTTGGAACATTTTAAGTGAAGGGATTTCAGAGAGACACAAAGCGCTCAGAAGAAAAGGTAGAGAAAACACAATCAGATAGAGCTGCCACTAAAAGTAGAGCGGTAAGTGAGAAAAGAGAAGGCGGCCAAATAGCAAATGAATCTGGATTTGGATCAACTGGATGAGGAAACTGAAGAAGGAAAAAGGAGGAAGGAGGGAGAAGAGAGAGAGACAGTAAGAGAGAGAGAGAGAGAGACAGAGAGAGAGAGAGAGAGAGAGAGAGAGAGTCAAAATGCAGAAAGAGAACTGAGTGATTTGGGTTGGAAGCGGGAGCAGGGAGCCAGGGTTGGCAGGGTTTTGGTGGAGGAGTGTGGTGGTTCAGAAGTCCTCCAGCGCGAGGCGCCAGTGTGTCCGGCGGGGGCCCTGACCA
Organism: Sebastiscus albofasciatus; assembly: GCA_916701655.1. Taxonomy (NCBI): domain Eukaryota; kingdom Metazoa; phylum Chordata; class Actinopteri; order Perciformes; family Sebastidae; genus Sebastiscus; species Sebastiscus albofasciatus. The sequence goes on from CAKAOI010026574.1 coordinate 66,667, forward strand.
TGAGCTGCCTCACCCCCCCAGAGCCACGGCCACAAACCCCCTCTCCCCCTTCACCACCAGCACCGCCACCCATCCAACCCAAAACCCACTGGCAGGCAGCGCTTCACTGAAGCTGCTGCTGCTGCTGCTGCATGTTTATTTAATATTCTGAAGAAATTGAAATATCTTTGTGGGTTAACACACATACATACACAATTACATATCGCTCACCCGCACACACATGCACGCACGCATACGTTCACACACATTACCACCACAATATATAAATAAATAAAGTCGAGTAATAACGTTCTCTTGATCTGTGGCCAAGAGTAGAGTTGGAGAAAATCTTTTTCAAATGGTGTTTTCAGAAGCGTAGAGGGAGGAGCGTGAATGTCTGACACTGCATGTTGCCTGAGCGGGCGGCGTGTCTCAGACTGACTCCCACAGAGGAGAGAGAGAGAGCTTTACCAAAGTGGTTGACAAACAAGAAATAGTTCCCATGTGAAGGAACCGAGTAACTGTGAAAAATAAATAAGGGCCAAGCATTTAAATGTGCTGGCGGATTTAAATGTCCATCACATGTGGATGGTGTTGGATTCTATAAAAAAACAACTAAGCATTTCACATGTTAAGCAATTTAGCAACTCTGAGTGTGTGGTCTATGAATGAGAACATGTATATGAGGTGTTTGTGAAGTGCTAAATGAACGAATGTGCATGCCAGTCTTTTTCTGTGTGTGTGTATTTACACACATCCATAATGAGTTTCTGATCATTACAAAGCAATTCCTTCAGACAAAAATCCCTTAAACAGCCTCGGTTTTTTGGGCTTCATGCTATCCCCCTTCTGTCTCCTCTCTCCCCAACAGCCACCAACCACTGCTGCTGCCAAAAATAACACAGGAGCGCCACTCGAACCCGCGCCTCACCACAGCACAGCTTGGCTGCAAGAGAGGGATCAAAACACACACAAAAAAGGAAACACATCATATTGTGGAAGGAGGGGAAAAAGAGCATTCATACAGCTCCATGCTTGAAGATATCTACTGATGACTTTGGCAACCAAAGAACCACACATACTAATGCGCCAGGCCAAGACAGGGGAAAGGAAAGTGTGTTTGTGGATGTGTGTGTCAATGTGTGCGTCAATGTGTGCATACATTTTTGGATGTACTGTAAGACAGTATTCAATTCTGATCTCATTCAGTCAGGGATTCAACTGCAGGCTCAATAAAATACTTACATTATCACGTTATAGGTCAATAAATTTGGTCTTCCAACTGACAAAAGAAGACCCGGCGAACAAGGCGAATTAACGCTGAAAGTATGAATAATGAGCAGAGAGGGTATGCTCTGGTTACAGATAAATCATGGTGCTTTGATTGTAGGTTTGGGGGTTCAAATGGGAGACAACTTCACTCATTGTCATGGCCGGTTCACTTTGTGTTGCACTTGGCAAAATGCGCTTCTCCAAACCGACTCGCTGATGCCAGTGGATGAAGCCATCAGAACCCAAGCTCTATTTCAATGGTGGCCAGCAGGGGTTTACGAGCACACCATCATGGGACTAATTGTCAAGCCACAGAAGTAAATGAAATGATGGAAAGGTGGAAAATGCACTGAAATATTTTATGGAAGTGCAGCTATATTAGTTGGACAGGAGGTTCTGAACTTGTGGGTCCAAAGGATTTTAAAGGTCCGCACGACTCCTCAGGGGATTCACCAAGGTAAAGGCATCCAAACTAAACAAAGAAACTCCACCAAAATAAGAGCTGTAGGTCCTTAAAGCTAGAGTTGGTAATCTTAAGAAACTAGCAAGAGTACGCTACATTTTTTAAATTATCCAACTGAAAAACCAATGAAAGTAGCTTGCAACACTAGTTTGAATGTTGCTAAATCCAGCAAGAAAGACGCAAAGTTGGAAACAGATAGTTTGTCTGTTCAGACCTTCCTCTAAAGCTACTGCCCCAAAATTATCATTATGAACGTAAATAATAAACATGGCTATTGTTAGTAGTCACAGCTGTCAAGCTAGCAGCTTGTGGAATTATCTGATGACGCGCAATGAGTGCACGAGCAGAGTGTGCGCAGGTAGGCAGGTAGACAGGCAGGTAGACAGGCAAGTAGGCAGGCCGTCCGTCCAATGAAATGATCGGACGGGCACATGACAGTCCTTTGACAGCCACAGACACCGTATTTTTGTCAGAGCATTTGATTTATTGACTGCTGTTGGGATGTTATGAGAATTTCAACTAATATATCAAAAAATGTTTTTGAAGAAAATTACCTACTCTTTTTTTCTATTTACACTATAAATAAAACCCACAACACACACACTTAAGGGTAAAGTTTGGTCATGCCATGCAGGCTATATATACTGTATATAGGTCTATTGTCTTTTCAACAGATTCTTACCTGTGTGTGCTTATTTCATAGTGTTGCTCTTTGTTTTCACAATGTGTTGCACCACTGATGATTAGACTTGGAGCTTTTCATTTGATTTTTTGGGCATTTTAAATGCCTGATTTTATTTAATTGTATAATCTTGATTTGTTTTTCTCCATGTAAAACACCTTGTACTGTTGTTTTGAAAGGTGATGTATACATTCAATTTGTTGTTATTATAGAGATTATTATCTTTGTATGTATTTTGAGTAGACACAACACAGTTAGTCTGGGTCCAAACCCCTCGTTTTTAGCTTTAGGATGGTCATTCTACCAAAGTAGTGAAATTTCCTGTGTTGGTCCATAGTGGAGATGACAGGTGGCAGCCAAAGGCCCCAGAGTGCTATCAAAGCCCCGACAGAGAGGCTTGTCAGATGGGCAGATCAGTGACCGACTGTCGCCCTCTTCTGGTTCCTTTTAGTCATAAATTATTGCATTGAGAGACTGAATGCAATGAAAGATGCAATATGAGCCAAACAAATGCTCTTTTATTGCGTTAGTAGCCTATAATTAAAAGAACCGTCCAGTTCAACTAGCTATTCACGCAGACTACATTATCGCTCACACAAACTAACATTTTCTCAAGTACAGTTGGTACTGACACTTACTTGAATACTTCCATGCTCTGGTAGGCCTACTTTTTTCATCCAGTGCAGTTGTCTTGACAGCTGCAGTTTGAACATCTCAGAATTTCAGCTACCTGCAAAACAACAACTACTAGTAAAGTATCAGTATACTTATAGTATAGTATAGTTGCAGTACAAAATAAACATTAGGTGTAAACTAGTTGTGTACTCAAAAAGTACTACTCTTACATTTAAAGTATACTTTTATCAACTAAAAAGTGGGCCAATTTAGTCCCAAGAAGTATTAAAGTAGTACACTTACAAGTATACTACAAGTGCATTGATATTAGAATATTTACAACACACAGTATACTTGAAAAATATATACTTGAACTTTACTTAAGTATACTTCATAAAATAAACTTGAAGTAAACTACTTTTCCTAAGGGTAGTTAGCATTATAACTTCACTTAGTGTATGCACAATTTTGAATCGACGACTTGTACATTTGATTAAATCAAAGCTTAAAACTTTCCTGTTTGCTGCTGCCTTTAATTAAACCAGATAATGATATACTGCACTAGAGCTTTTACTCTTGTGTGTTATATTCTATTTTAGCTTCTATTCTAGCTTCTATTTCTAGCTTGTTTTTATTTGTTTTTATGACTTTGTCGCAGTGTTATTGAATGTTTATGTAAAGCAGTTTGAATTGCCCTGTTGCTGAAATATGCTATACAAATAAAGCTGCCTTGCCTTAAATACATTTAATAATTATTTCACCACCACTGCAGACTAAATGCTCCAGTCTGTTTAATGTAAATAACTATTCACCTATTACTTTTGCAATGAAAGCTAGATATTAGTACCTTTAACCTCACACACTGTCCATACAACCATACATCATGGATGTGTATGCAGCCATGCACCCGGCGGTGTGTTCCGGTGTACTAAACGAACCAACCGGAAGCGTCCACGGACCAATGAGAAGCCGAGATTAGCGGGACTCCTTGCTACGTCATCTCTGTGCTGCCTTCAGCACCCTGCAGCATCTTGTCGCAGCGGACGGGTCGTCTGCTCTTCACATGTTGCTGCTCTTCATCTGTTCTGGAGATAAAACACCGTCTAATGAAAGCACTGTGCTGTGGTGGGGGGGGATCAACCATCCGGTACCGGTCGGCTCTGACTGCAGGAGATAGGGAATGAACGAGGAGACAGCATCGGACAGCTGGAAGAGAAACTCCGGGTGCTCCAGGTGAGAGAAGCTGCTGCACATAAGCTAAGATAGCATAGCATAGTGGCTGATAAACAGATCCTTTATAATAATAGATCATCTGGGTTTAATGTTGGCTAAAACACCGACATTATGTTAATGTAAACTTTACTCAGCTAGCTTCACAATAAGGTGTCACATCATGTGTGAGAAAGAGATCAGCTAATAGTTTACTGTCATTGATTCAACTTCAATCAACACATGTTTGACCCATTTTTGGTCATTAATTAAATCACATGTTGATGTCTGTGCACTACTGTTTTTGCTGGTTGTATCTAGAGACCATGCAATTAGTGCATATAGTTACAATTTACAGCAACAAGAATACACTGTCATATTCAATTCAATTCAAACTTTATTGCAGACTCAAGGTCCAGATAAGAAAAAAACAACAACAATAAATTACATATAATACATTACAATACAGGAAGGACTATAAAAAAGTCATGCAATTAGTGCATGTAGCCCCAAGTTACAGCAACAAAGAATACACTTTATTCAATTCAATTCAAACTTTATTGCAGACTCAAGGTCCAGATAAGAAGAAAAAAAGAAAAAAACAACAACAACAATATAAACTTTACCCAGCTAGCTTCACAATAAGGTGTCACATCATGTGTGAGAAAGAGATCAGCTAATAGTTTACTGTCATTGATTCAATTTCAATCAACACATGTTTGACCCATTTTTGGTCATTAATTAAATCACATGTTGATGTCTGCGCACTACTGTTTTTGCTGGTTGTATCTAGAGACCATGCAATTAGTGCATATAGTTACAAGTTACAGCAACAAGAATACACTGTATTCAATTCAATTCAATTCAAACTTTATTGCAGACTCAAGGTCCAGATAAGAAAACAACAACAATACATTACATATTATACATTACAATACAGTAAGCACTATAAAAAGTCATGATTAAAAGATATTAAAAATATTAATATTAATAGAAATATATACATACATCAATGCCTTACATATAAAGAACTATACCAGTGCCTCCACAGCTGTGATTGGTACCGTGTAGTGCTAAATCTGATGTTAGACAACCGCAAGATTATTCATGTCATCCTCAAGAGTGATTAAGCCGGCATATAAATTTGTACATGAGATTTCTAAATACGGTTTGAAAAGTATTTATTTGTTTAGCTGTAAAATCAGAAAGCTTGTGACACCGCCACCATTGTGAAATCTGTTTGAAGGAACACCACTACCAGAGCACAGCCAATAGGAACGCTCTCTCTGAAATGACCTTTGATTGGTCAAAGTCTCCTGTCACAGGCTAGGATTTTTCTAAAGCCTGAAAACAGAGCCATGAGGCGGTGCAGAAGTCTAGTCATCTCTCAGAACACTTGAATTACAATATGCTGAAAGGTTATTATGGATTTTTTGCCCAATGATGCCAAACATGTACTGCCTACTGCAGGTTTAAGTGTGAGAGTTGAGCTAAAGTTTAGTTTCTGGTTACTTTCACAGTGAGTTTTGAAGATTTGTGTAAGCTGGACATTGTTTCTGGATAGACCGCACCGTTGAAAAGGAATTATTTTATTTTGGGGTGGTGGCTTGGATTTCTCAAAACCTTTTGTAATTTGGGTGAAAGAATCTTTAGTTAGGCTAGCCTCAGTTCACTGCAGTAATCAATCAATCAGTCTATCAATATAATGACAGCATTAAATAGAAAGAATGTGAATAAAGGTTATCATCAGGACGAGAACACATTTCTGAATCAAACAATCCTGCTCTGAAATGTGGAAAGGTATGAAGCCCTTTGTAAATGAATCAACAGTCCTTCTCATGCTGCGTCTTTCTTTTGTTTAGTATTGAGCAAATGCTGGCTGTGAATCCCGGAAAGACGCCCATCAGTCTGCTGCAGGAATATGGAACGCGGATAGGTAAGACCCCAGTGTATGACCTGCTGAAGGCCGAGGGACAGGCCCACCAGCCCAACTTCACGTTCCGCGTCTCCGTCGGAGAGATCAGCTGCACCGGCCAAGGGCCCAGCAAGAAGGCAGCGAAGCACAAAGCAGCCGAGGCTGCTCTGAAGATGCTCAAGGGAGGTCTCGGAGGTCCCGTCGGAGTTGGTGTTGGAGTAGACGGGTTTATCGGGGTTGACGTGTCTACGGATGGAGACAGGTCAGTTTCTTATTTAGGTTTCGTTTCTTTACAATGGGGACAAACTGTGGTAACGCCTGTGTGGTTTCATTACTTCCTCTTCTGTGTTTGTTCCATCTGCTCCTCTGTACAGCCCCCAGTCAGAGATGAAGACCTCAGGCAGTTCTCAGCAGTCTGAATGTAACCCTGTAGGAGCCCTGCAGGTGAATACACAGAGACAACTCCTGTAGTTTAAGGTTATATTTAGCTAGTTTGACTGTCTACTAATAAATGCTGTCATCGTCAGTCCTTTTGTGTTATTAAAAATATCTGCATAGTTTATAGTTGCATGCCTAATAAGTATCTGTCTGTGCACTTCTCTGACAGGAATTGGTGGTTCAGAAAGGATGGCGTTTGCCAGAGTACACAGTCACCCAGGAGTCTGGTCCAGCACACCGCAAGGAGTTCACCATGACATGCAGAGTCGAGAGATTTGTGGAAATCGGTAAGATGAACAATGTTTCATTTTTGGAGGTTGTTCTCTGTGTTTTTACAGAGGTTTGTCTCATAGATCAAATATGATTTTTTTCGATATTTAGATTTTTGTTAACATTGCCACATGAACCCTGTCCTCATAAATACCATGACGTTGGTCATCAGTGATGAAACATTTAAGAAAACTGCTGAAATCATTATACAGTACAGTCTAGACCTGCTCTATATGTTAAAAGTGTCTCGAGATAACTTCTGTTATGATTTGACGCTGTATAAAAATAAATTGTATTGAAATATGCGCTGCCTTTTTAGAGGGATGCAGAGTAACTTCTGACCTTCATTGACCTTTACTCACAACACATGAATGTGGGTCTCTGGCAGAGCTTACAGCTGCATCTAATAGATGGAAATATTAACAGTAAGAAATAGATTAGGCTAGCTAAATTCGAGCAGATATCAGTATCAGTAAGTCAGATATCAATAAGTCCGTCTCATCATCAATCAGTGGTCATTACTTGTGCAACATTTTTTAGTCTCCTGTGTCTCTCCAGGAAGTGGAACCTCCAAGAAACTAGCCAAGAGAAACGCAGCAGCTAAGATGTTATCGCGCATTCACGACGTCCCGGTCGACCTGAGGACCAGCAACGACGCTGACGTGGAAGAAGACACGTTCAACATGGTGAGAAATAATACTTTCTCTGTGCACCAGCTGATGACAAAGCTTATGAAAATCCTGTGTGTTAAATTATTCGGCACATTACAGGAAAGGATGCACAGCCGTGCCTAACATGCAAATATTGTATTTGCATTGCATAGTTGCTTAATAATATCTGCCAATGTCCTTCAAATGTTATGCAGAAAATACCATAAGCTATGCATCTGACGCCCCATCACCCCTTTTTTTTACTCATAAATCTTGATAGTGTTTATTAACCGCTATGAACCTCTCCTCCGCCGCACACACAGCACATGGGAAGCAGAGCTGAGACGGGCAAAAGCAAAGGCTTCAGCTGCACGTGGGATTCTCTGCGTAACTCTGCCGGAGAGAAGATCCTCCAGCTCCGTAGCCACCCTCTGGGCATGCCCACCGACTCCAACTTCTGCTCTTTGTTGAACGACTTGTCTGTGGAGCAGCGCTTTGACGTCAGTTACCTGGATCTAGGTGAGTCTATGGACATCATTGACTACGTGTCTACATGCATGAAGAGCTGCATTTTAGACAGGAGCATGTAAATATAATTAACTAGCTGAGCTTACACTGTGCATATGAGAAACAACTAGGGTGCGTACTTTTCACACTATCTGCACAAACTAAGACTTCCGGGGCATTATGGGTACATATTGATGGCAGCATCCCACAAAACTAATGGCATGCTGTGTGGTTACTGTTACTGTCATCAGATATAGAGGAAGTAGCCCGCAGCTGCATGTTGGACAGCACTTTACAGTAGGACCAGTGTTTTAAGCTGATATTATTGATATTTATTTGTTATTTGTGCTGGATTTTTTTTGATGAGTCAGCACCCAGTGCATTTTAGATTAACACACTTGGGTTCATATAGTTTATCTAATAAACACAGATCAATAAATTCAGATTTTACCGAGTAGTAATACCTAATATTTGCTTGTTTTTCTCAGTTTTATAGTATTCAAGGAACAGTGTGTTAAATTTCAGGGGATCTATTAGCAGAAATAGAATGTATGTGGAGCGTGTGAGGGCTCATCATCATCTACATCGAGAAAGGTGTCTTTTAACTTCCAGAGACATTTCCAAAGAGGCAGTGAGGTTTTTTTGTCAAAGTCTTGCTGAACAAAGACTTAACATTCTCCGTTCTTCCATACTTGTTTCAGAGGAGCGCAGCCTGAGCGGCCTGTGCCAGTGTCTCGTGGAGCTGTCCACCCAGCCAATCACGGTGTGCCACGGCTTCGCTCCGAGCGTAGATGCCGCTCGAGCCAACGCAGCCCACAATGCACTGCAGTACCTCAAAATCATGGCTGGGGGGAAGTGATGTCATCTTCCTCCTCACAGACTCGAACTCACCACCACACGATGCCGGTATGAATTTCCTCTTTGGACGACGGATGTGATGAGTTCAAATAACGTGAATTACCTCAAATGTGGAAATGGAGACTTTTTTCAAAATTAAGCCCCGGAGCCTTTTTTTTTGTTTGTTTTTTTGTCACATGGATTTCTTATCGTTGCCAATGAAGATTTAGTTGCCCAAAAACTCAAGCACCCCTCTCCTGGACATTTTGCATATTTGTCACAAGTCATTTCAAAATGCATTTTCAGTTTTCGTTTGCTCAACATCCATACGCAGCGCTGCATTTTCCCAAAAATCGAAAGTTTAAAAAGAAATAAATCTGAAATCCTAAATGGTGCTCTTGCAGTGAGCTTCCAAATAACTGCAGACAAATTGTGATGCAACAAAAAGTGCAAAAGGAGTTTGCAGAAATTGGACTGTGGAATCGACAATTATTGGTGCTTCGTTTAATCCCCGATCATCGATGGATGTACGGAAGAAAGAAATTCCAGCCATGTGCTCGAAACATGGAGAGAAAAGGACTCTGCTGAGTAGAGATCAGAAGATAATTATTTTAAAGACTGCCCTGTTTTTTCAGATGCGCTTATATGAGAAAATGTGTCTTTTGTTGTATATTAATTTGAACCCTAAAACACTGTTTGTCTCTGTGATGCTGTTAATGTTGGGCCTTAAAGATTGGAATTTTGAAAACTCGCCTTATTATCTTTGTTTAACATTATGAATTCATAAAGTTTAAGATTTTGGAAACCTTTCTAATCATATTACTCTTCGGCATTCCCAAAGTAGAAATGGTGAAAATTATCAGTAGACTCAGATGACTGAAAATTATTGATTGATGAATTGTACTTAATGTTTTTAATTTTGTCCCTTTATAGACTTCCTTGGTAGTGTTGTTGATGGCTTTCAGAGCAGTAATAGAAATTGGTATTCATACTGAGTGTCTTTAATTGTGAGGAATAGGGCTGTCCCGAATATAATTTTTTGGGCTCCGAAGCTAGGGTGAGAAATATTCAAAGGTCTTCGAAGCTTCACTGCGCGGTGCAGAAGATTGACACGTTCTTCCGTCTTGTTTCCATCTCCCCCGGGACAGTGCTGCTGCTGCACTACTGTACACACACCTTACACACTACAAACAGCAATATCTGTCTGAGAATAACTAATAATAATGTTATATGTAATATGAATATTGAATAATGTTGTGGGAGTATTCCTTATTTCATGAGCTTTTTGGGGATTTCTACATTATCATTACATTCTTATGTATAAAAAAAAAAAAGATTAATAAAAAAATCCTTGAAGCATTTGAATACTGATTTGGAGGTCGATTACCACGGCAGCGGTCGAAGCGTTGAAGCTTTGAAGCTTTGAAGCTTTGAAGCTTTGAAGCATTCGGGTCAGCCCTAGTGAGGATAATTAAAAAATTACTCTACCACATTACAATTAAATTTAAAATCTACTAAATGGTCCCAGTTACTCCTGAGTGTGTAAAAAACATTGTAAAGTGTAATTATCACAGCTTTAAAATGTGACAGTTTCTCTAAGACTCTTCTTTTAGCTGACAGTCTTTGCATGAGGAGTAAATCCATTTCAGAGTAAGATAAAGATGAGTTAACAATTAGGATACAAAGTACTGTGATTCTTCTGATAAAGCATTGTTCTTGTTACTTTTGACTTTCAACATCATAAACCATTTTCTTGGTGTTATTACCACCCACCTTTGTTGTATTTGCGTATCGGTTGATATACTGCCTTACACTCAGCTGGAATAAGTATTAAAGATAGTGAACAGTTTGCACTACTTGAACACATGAAGTCCTGTGCACAATGCAGGCTGACCACGTTTCTGTACATCTCCTCCCACTGGTGTGTTTGATGTTAACCTCATTCTCTGAAAAGGCAGATCTGCGTCTTGTTTTTCTGATAATTCAAAATAAGGAACTTGTGCTGTTTTGTTTGTGAGTTTTAGTTGCTGACACCATGGACATCCACACTGACGTTAATACATTTGAGATAGACTTCTTTGTTGTGATAGTAGAAATTTTTTGCCCAGTTTTAGAGAAACAATGAACTAAAAATGTGAGCTCCATGTGAAATTGACTTTGTTTCCAATAAAACTTTTTTGTACATTTTACTGCCAACTGTAATAACTTGAACATGCTCAAATTGAATTACCATTTAAATAGCATATGGTCCACACAGTATTTCATCAAGACCTTTGAACTTTTAACAGTTTTATTGTATAATTACTTATTTACAACAGCACTTATTTACAGTATGGGTAACACTTCATTTCCACAGGTCCGAAGATTACATGGTAATAAGGTGATAATTAGCAAGTAACCTATTAGAATTTACTGTGGAATTACTGCATCTCAAAATTGATCGAAAATTACTTTATTATAAACATTATTTAATAATTATGTTCCGCTATTTCCCAATTGCTGGTCATTTATTTAATACATTTCCAGGAAAAGAATACAAAGTTAATTGATATGCTATATTTCCATGTCTGCTGATAAATGGATAATAATTAGTAAATACATTATTTGAAATTTCTTTTCTTAAATGCTATTTCAGCATATAATTATTAAATCATGTTTATAATATATTTTTCAATACATTTTGAGGTAAATATTGGGGGTAATTTGCATTAATTACAAAGAAATTTCAAATAGGTTACTTGCTATTCATCATCTAATTACCATGAGATTTGCAGACCTGTAAAATGAAGTGTTATCTCTGCAGTCAGTATGAGCACTGGGGAGAAATCTGCTCTGTCATCTGCTTTGTGTGTTCGATGAGGAGCTGAGTTCTTCATCTGCGTAGCCGCTGCTGTCTGACTGCATGCTGTCGCCCCGGACCACCTCACCTACACGAGGACACAAACACAGTCAGGTAACAACTCCATGCATTGTGTACCACTGCACATATAGCGTAGCTGCAGTCTGACCTGAATAGACACACAAAGGCACATACAGTATGTCCCTGGTGACAAATACACCCACACAATGACGTGTACACCACACACATCCTTTTCTATACGAATGTCTCTCAACTATTCAGTTCCTCACGCCATGTCTAACCTCATTACGACACCTATACAGTGAGTAAAATGTTCAAGTTTTGTACACACACAAATCTGTTTTCTATAAACGTCCTTGTGTAAACTGTTAGACACATTTAGAGCCGTTTGAACTGTGTGGATGCTGTTTTTGCAGTGGGGTCAGCAACCAATCAGCATTGTGTATGTTTATCAGCTTTGTTGTCCTTGTCTTACCTGTACTGTATGTCTATTTCTGTGTAAGTACATTGAGAGCAACAAAAAACTGAGTCAAAATCCCTGTATGTGTGTATGAACACATACTTCTATTATGACAAGTCACACACACTTTAATAGACTACTCTATCAAAAAGTAAGCACAACTACAAGCCAAGTATACCTTTCTGTAGGCCCATAAGGCAAGAATGCTTAATTATACTTTTTTTAAGTATATCGATCAAAAGATTAAGTACAAGTAGGTCTATAAGACAAGTATACTTAGACTTTTTTGTATACTTGTCAGTATGAGCCAAGTATACTTAGACTTTTCTGTATACTCATCAGTATAAGCCAAGTATACTTATGTATACTTTTGTTAAGTATATCTCTGATAAGTACATAAAAAGTATACTGAAAGTATACTCTCTTATTTTAAGTTTAAAAGAAGTATACTAATAGCACACTTGAATAAACTTCTTTTCGGTAAGGGTGGTAAGTGTACTAAAACAACAGCTGTGGTCATATGAAATATACCTTTGTATTGATGTTTTTTGGACAACGGGGAGGTTGTTGTTCTTGTAGATTCAAACTGTCCAAAGTCTTCTTCTCCTGCACTATGCACCTATAGAGACAAAGTATATATGATATACTGTATGTCATACATGTTAAATTGCCATGTTGAGTCAACCAGAAAATGTTCGTCCTATTTTCTGCTAACTCAACTTATTATCATTGATTATGTGATTAATTATTTCCAAATGGAGCTATAGAAGTAAAATACTACTTTATCTGGAGAAATGTTGTAATTTATGCTTAGAAAAAATACTATTGTAACTACCGTACCTCCTCCAGCTCAAAGGAGTTAACCTGTTGCAGGTTATTGGAGTCGTGCGCCAGGCCCCGATATGTCTGTGGCTTCAGGTACAAGCTTTTCCCCTCGTTAAATGACTCCTCGCATGTCTGGACAGGTGGGACGGTAGAAGTGTGACCTGAATCTGGTGTGTTTGGAGAGCAGGAAGAGACGTTGTCCCCCTCCCAGCCAGTCACAGTGATGCAACACTGGGCGTAGCTGCCACTGGGGGCAGGGACAGGAAGTGATCTAGATGCATCCAGCTGTCTGGTATCAGTTTCAGAGATAGCGGGTTTATGTGATTCAGTACATGATGTATCAGCGCTTAGCGTCTCAGAGGAGAGAGGTGGTGAAGTGTTTGTTTTTGGACTATGTGTGTGTTGAGAGCAGAAAGGCGCCTGGTGTACACTCTCGACTATCTGCGGGCAGATTAGATCGTATGTAACCTTGGCGACCGGTTTTGGATCAGCAGTCCTTGTGTCACTTTGAGTTGAAAATAAGTGGTAATCTGTTTCTATCACAGTTTCTCCTGATAATGATGACGCTACAGATGTTCTTACACTGGAAGTCCTGCTGTCAAAGTCTGCTGGTTTGATGTTGTTTTCATCAACATCATTATTATCTGTTTGTTTGCTGCCTTGCGTCTCCTTATGACAGATCTTATTTCCATTTTGGAGAATGTCCGCCACGGTCTGCTGTGTTTGCTCCTCTTTCCCACTGTCACAAGATTTATCACCATCCATGGCCAGCCTAACATCCACCTCTGAATTACTCCCATCATATTCCCCCAAATCCAGTTTCTTGGTTACCCCACTCTTGACTTTCTCCAGGACTATATCCACAACTTCAGGGAGGGTGGAACTTTTTCTGGGTGATAGCTGTGGAGAGGTGGAGTCTGACGTGCGCGGAACGCCTGTGTAAAGACACATCTTGGAGACGGTGTCCTTCAGCCTCTCCACCGGAGAGCGTGGCTCACTTCGGATGTTGCTCCTGAAACGCTCCATCCTCTCCACGGGTGACGAGGCGAAGTTGAACTCTGGTGTGGCCAGTTTTTGTAGTGGAGTGCGGGACACGTGAGAGTAGAGGGAGTAGAAAGCGTTGGCCATTGCTGTGAGCACTTGGACTTGTCTGAAACGACCTGTGAGAAAAAAATAAATGTAAATTCAAACAAGTAACGTGGATCTCATTTGCTACATCCCAGATTTATTTCAACTTCTCACACATCAAACAACAGGCTACAATTCACATGACAAAGATAACCTACAGCAGAGTGATTTAATAAATCCATAATCTTACTAGCAAGAGAGAGGCTGGGGTCCTCTTCTCGTATCCGCCGTAGCTGTGAGTCCAGGAAGAGGCGGAAGTTGATGCCCTGAGACAGAGAGGGGAAGGTGAAGAAGCGAGGCGGGATGCGAACAGTGACCTGCGGCTCATCGCAGCCAAAACCCAGTTCGTACAACGTCTCCTCCGCATCCTCTGAACACAGCTGCAGGACCTCTGATATACTAGTGTGCATGTGAGAAAAAAGGAAAGATAAAGTTTATTGCAGCATATGACTGATTTGGGGTTTTATAAATACAATTTAAGCATATGTAATGCTCATTGAGAGTATACAAAGTGCTTTACAAAATAATGAAACATGGGACCAATAAATACAAATGATAAATAGAATAAATAAAGAACAAACAAAAGGATAGAATAGAATAAATATATAAACATTTATTATTCAGGTATAAACAGGCCAGAAAATCATAAATGTTAAGGAGGAAAACCGATTTGGAAACCTGCAACTTGTCAAGAAGGTCACTCAAGAGCCTAGTTATCAGTTTTTACAGAAAGAATAATAAACCTTTTAAAAGTGCTGAAGCCTCACCTTGATGTAGTTTTACAGGTGGAGGAGGAGAGGCAGCTGGAGGCCATGCTGTGTCCCAAGTTCAGTGACGGCAGACATAGTCCCTGACGAGGGGTACTATGAACAAGACATGAAAAGTTATAATGCATATTAAAGCTTCAGTAGGTAGGTCCTATGAACATAATTTGTGCTACTTTTTGATCTATTCATTTTGAGCTGAGGAAGAGGTTGTTCACTGACCTGGTGAGTCTGCCAGGACGTTGTATGGAGGAAGGATGCTGTGCAACACTTCATAAGAAGAAAAAAAAAAAAAACAGTCCATTGTTATTCTTATTGATTTAGTAAATTCAGAAAGTTACATCTTCAAATAGTCTTTCAAAACTCAAAAAGTGTGCATCCTACAATCAAGTGATAAATGAGTGCTATCTCATTTACACCTTCAACAGCCTCAGTATGCAGGGGTGCAACTAGCACCTAAAGATATCAGCAAAGAGACTCAAGTGTGGTGCGGTGGGGGAGTGAAATTGAACATGCAGTTCATCTCTCTCCTATATGAATAGGAAATTAAGTTAAAAATACAGTCAGTATAATGATTAAAGCAACATGGATTCATATGAACTAATATTCACTAATTCAATAGCACGACATTCCTCGTTTCTTGTTGTTTCATTGTTGCTGTAACTATGGGAGTACAGTTGATACTCACCCAGCTGCAGATGTAAACTCTCCACCGCTTAACAAAGAGGCTGAAATGAAAAAAGAAATCATTTCAGAGTAAAAAAGGAATATGTTGATATGCATCTGAATGTGGGTTTCACAGTTTATTTGTTGGGTGAGTTACCCGATATAAAACGGTCACTATATCCTGACAGTAGTGCATGAGACAGGTAATCTGAAAAAAATCATGTGCCTCTGTGTCCTCCGGTGCTCCTAACGGTATCTGCAAGATTTCACAGACTGGAGGAAAACAACCAATCAGAGCCGAGCTGGAGCCTGCTGTCTCTGAGCAGCTGTCAATCACTCACAAACTCTGATCAAACGGTCAAACTAGGCAGTGCTGATCGAATAAGAATCAATATTCTGTTACTGTAATACCTATTTCTCACCTCAAATGTTTTCAGAAACATCTTGTAGTGTACTGTTTAGCTGTTAAATGAGAAAGTTTGTGACTCAGTTGAGGAAATACCAAGCACTGCCAACCAGCTGGAGCAAACCTTCTAATTTTACAGATATATATATACTATTTTACAGCTGCCTCCGTTAAATGAACAGCCAGTAGGAACGCTCTCTCTCTCTCTCTCTCTGAAATGACCTGTGATTGGCTAAAGTCTCCCGTCACAGGCTAGGTTTTTTAAAAGCCTGAAAACAGAGCCATGAGGAGGTGCAGTTTAGTTTTCTCTCAGAACACTTGAATTACAATATGCTGAAAGGTTATTATGGAATATTGGGCAAAAACATTCTGCCTACTGACGGTTTAAAGGCCCTATGTGACTAAATTAAAGGCATTATGCAATTCTTTTACCCTACTGCTATGCCCAAAGATATTAGTCTTGCTACTTAAATTGTGAAATAATTTGATGTTTTGACCTTAAAATAACAATTATATTTATTTTCTAATTTAAATACTGTACGTGTATATGTGTAAGTGTGGTTACATTTCAAATAAAAAATCTTTTATGAATCCTTAACTTTCTACCCTACACTTCCCCTTCTCAAAAAGTATCCTCCTTGGCAGATACTGCGTAATACTGGACATTTCTCTGACTTATTACAATTGATACACACAGATGAGTCAGTCTCTGACACCACTATTACAAACAGAAGAAACATGAGCTCGAGCAAATAAAAAAAATATTCATGATGCACACCTCATTTTCCTATAAGGACACTGCCTGCTTTATTACTGTCCTTTGTGTGTGTGTGTGTGTGTGTGTGTGTGTGCGCGCGCGCGTGCGTGCGTGCATGTGTGTATGTACTTACCATCAGCACCAAGCCTCAGGTCATCGTCACAGTTGCCAGCTTTCAGCACAGACTCTGAAGAAAAGACATTGGACATAGACATTATATCCTAATTTTCTGAAGTTATCAGCTGAAGAACGGACAAATCCCTGTTTTGAAATATTGCTTGTATGTGTAATTGGTGGGAAAATAAGTACATTTACTTGAATACTTTACTTATGTATAGATTTGAAGTGCTTGTATTTCCATTCCATGCTACTCTATACTTCTACTCCACTACAATTCAAAGGGAAATATTGTACTTTCACTTTGCTGTAATGGAGTATTTGTATATTTCAGTAATGCTACTTTTACTTAAACTTGCAGTAGTCAGAATATTTTTGGCATCATTGGGTAAAAATTCCATAATAACCTTTCAACATATTATGATTCAAGTGTTCTGAAAGATATTATTTATTCATTTATTTATGAATTAATTAATGTATTCTTAAATAATGTGTTTATTAACTGTTTTATGGTGTTTTTGTAAATCCCTTTTTAGTTGAACTATTTATTGATGGATTAATATTTCATTTGTAATTTCTTTTGAAAATTCTTCTTTTTATTGCCCATTAAAATGTCAAATAATTAAATACTTTGTAATTTTGTCCATTTATTCATAGATTAAGAAAGTAATTTGTAAACACATTTATTAAAGCCTATCTTTATTGGACAATTAGTTATTAATCAATTAAATGCTGTATTGCTAATTACGTGACTCTTGTGCTCCTCCTTACCGGAGGTCACATGATTTCTTTCAGATTACCTGTCTCATGCACTACTGTCAGGATATAGTGACCGTTTTATAAAAATAACTTTTTTAAATCATATTTTCTCCAATTCTATGCACTGCCGCTTTAAGTAAAGGATCTGGATACTTCCTCCACCACTGCTGGTGTGTATGGACAGGGTTTAAGTGCTTTTTTTGCAACTCTACTTTTGAGTTTATTTGCATTTATGCTACAGTAAATAGCATTAGTGTATCACACATTAGTGTAAATGATCCATTGTTATTCATGTTTCAGTTCATACTCACCAAAACTCAGCTGACCGGTCTTCTCTGAGGAGGCCTCTGACCTGTAACATATATCCCAATATTTGAAACATAAATATACACACCTACACCATGTAATTTGCATGCTTCTTCTATCAAATAATTCATTGCGTTCTTTGCATAGATGGCCTCATCTGGAGAACGATAGCAGCCTAGCTACAGTGCACACTTGTGAGATTAACTCCCTACAACAGGCTGCTGATGTTTCGTCAACTTCCTCTTGTAGAAAGGCTGAGCAGCATTAAGCATCCAAATAGATCTGGTCCTTTTCCTGTTGAGTTCTCAGAAACCATCACACCACTCCTTTTACTGCGTTCTTTAGTGTTAGCAGCCTTTTAGATGCTGATACACTGTATGGAGCACATCACTGGCTACCAGCTTCCTTCTCACTGACCGAAATAAGAGACATTAAATAATGTCTGTGTGTGCTGACCTTCTTCCTCCAATCAGTTTTAAAACAGGAAGAAGGTACTTTTAATTCCTTCTAGTTATATATTAATCTCACCTAAACCACAGGGACATGTTCAAAAAGTCCACATGCTTAAGCTGTGTGCTTTCTTAGTGAACCATTAGTCACCATTTCCGTAAAATGTTGTCTGCATCATGTCATGGCTTAGAAAGACATCAGATGTGTCATTCAACACTGGTAGATCTCAATTCAGAGCACTCTAACATTATGGTTTTTAAGAGCTAAAATAAGATTATGTTTTTTTCCAAACTGAACTATAAAAATACATCATCTGAAGCTATTGAGGTGAAAACAATACTGTGGCTACCTTACCACACCGTCTTCCTGGAACACCTGACCTCAAAGAGTTTCCACTTTCTACGTTAGTGTTTGTCGAACCAGTTTCCAGTGACTGACACCCTGTCCTTCAGAGCATGTGCTCAAAAACATATCATCTTACAAAAAAAAAACACAACAAAAGTAGTAAAGCGAGCTGACTCACCCACAACCCAGGAGCCAGTTCTCAATCTTTCCTGAGAAGCATCCTGTGGAAATCACACATGTACAACACTTAGCGTTATGAGTAATCTTCATTAAACAAACAATTCCTCGTGTTTTTTTTTATCCTACTTCACAGTTGTCTTTTCTTTTTTTTTTAACAAACATGCTTAGACTTAGACTGCTTTTATTGTCATTTCCGCATATGCATGAGTCTTACATACAGGGGAACGAAATTTCGTTTCACACAGTGCCACACAGAACAATAAAAACAATTAAAAAATGATAAATAAGGCACAAATATTGAGGACGTAACAACAGATACTGAGTAATAAGTTTTGGATATTATGCATCATGTAAATACTAACTTTGGACATATTCTCTTATGAAAAAGTGGAACCTCTGATTGCATTAAAGTAATATTGTGTCTTTTGCTATTTCTAAAAGAAGAAGTCATCCAAGTTTTTATACTATATGTATCACTTTTCAGTTAGGCCATTTCTTTTATTGTAGTGACTGAAACTGCAGGGACAATAAACTAGGCAAAAATACTCCCACTACTTCCCCCTAAAATCTAGACTTGATCATGCATCCTCAAGCTCAATTCATCTGTTGTTATACAAACTGTAGATACCGGACAGACCCCTCACACTCACTACGTTTGGACCTACCGTCAGAAAAGACATCGTCGTCTACTATGGAGGCAGAGGGGAGGTTGCACAGTGGCCCCTCAGGGTCCAGCTCCTCCAGAGTGGGCCACTGTCGGCTGCTGTTGATCCAGGCTCGCCGCCTCACTGTGGACGACGGGGTCTCCATCGCCTCAGTTCACAGACAGCCAGGGAACAAGCTACAGAGGCAAAACAACAGGACAATATATTTGAGTTTTTCCTTTTGGTTTAAAAGGCTGAGACTGAAAACATTTTATATCCATGATATTCACTGTTTTGTGCCAGTATTCTTTATCAGTAAAGTTGAACTTATCAACAAGATGCTTCCTAATAAAATGTCTTATTTGGCAAGTTGGACAAGCCTTTGAAACAGTAGACTATGGTCTGACACTACACTGTTAAGAATTTCCCAGTAAAATAACAGTAAAGAACTGGCAGCAGGGTTGCCTTTATGTTACTGTAAAATTAACATTATTATACTGTCGCTGAAATTTACAGCTTTGTACTG
>CAKAOI010026576.1:0-20821 GCA_916701655.1 Sebastiscus albofasciatus
CTAAACCACGGCTGACTAAACGAGACGCGTGTTCGGAAATCCTCAGGGAAGAGTGACAGCGAGAGGAGAGGGCTGTCTGCATCACTCCGCTGCATAGATCACAAACCAATAACAGGGCTCATTTCCCTCCTCCCGTCCCAGAGGATCGGCCTCCAGGGTCAGAGGGGGGTGTCGCCGCGGTTAAGCCCCCAGCAGGAGGAGGCGTGGTGGGCCGTAACCTGCCCAATGACGCAGCCCTGTCTCCCTGTCTGTTTCCACAGCATCTGTCCCTTATCGTATAGACGGCAGACACACTTACACAGGCATGTCTATAGTTACAATGCAAGACGACACTTGAGCTGAGTGTCGTCATGTCCATGCAGGTCACGTCTGCAGGTGGCCCACTAACACATCTAAGCCGCATTACAATTCTTTATTTTCTTTATGTTTGATTATACTGTATACTAAAATAGCATTAGCTTCAGCAGTAGTTTGTGGTGATATTCTATAGTATTTATCATGGTAGTATTAAGACATTTTACTGAAGTAAAGGCAGCAATACTACAGTGTAAAAATACATTGCATTCAAAGTTTTAATTAAGTAAAAATACAAAATATTAGTATCAAAATATACTTAAAGTATCAAAATTAAAAGTACTCATTATGCAGAATGGCCCATTTTGGCATAATATATATTATATTATTGAATTATAATCAGTGATGTATGTGTTCATCACTTTAATGTTGGTAAAAGTAAGTTTAAGTACTTCATATACTGCTGGATAACTTAACCTGTGATAAGGCATCATAATGTATTAGCTGATTTTTTTTCTTTTTTTTTCTATTAATAATCTGAATATGCAAAGTAACTAGTTACTAAAGCTGTCAAATAAATGTAGTGGAGAAAAAGTTCAATATTTGCTTTCAAAAAGGAGTGGAGTAAAAGTATAAAGTAACATAAAATGTACTCAAGTATCTCATAATTGTACTTAAGTACAGTACTTGAGTAAAGTTACATTCCACCAATAGTATTTATAATAATATTTCATCTCTGGAAATACTATTTTAGAGGAAACATGCACTTCAGAACATAAATACTTCCCTTTTACTGAAATAGTCAAATACTATAACGACATTTCATATTGGCATAAAATATCAGCCTTCTCACTCACAAGCGCTTTAATATTATTGTCAATTTGTGTATGAAAAAATCAACCAGCCTACTGTCCATCTAGAATATGTTTTACATTGACATGTGTCAATGGAATGATCATATACATTTTTTCAGGACGATTGCAAGCAAATACTATATCAAATTATTAATAATGTATTATTTTATACATTAATCATCTTATTTGTGACAACTAATTCTGTAAAACTGAAGTCTACAAACCTCATAAGTGACTTATTTGATTGAATCTGTTGCCAAAAATATTGTCTTTTCATCATTGTAGTAATGAAACAAGATCAAAACACGGCATCAGTCCAATAAGGATCATTTAATAACAAAAAATTATTATAATACAAACAAGTTACAAATAAAGAGTGAACTCATTTCTGACCGTGTCAAGTGATCAGGCACAGAATTACCATCAAACAGCATCTGCATTCAATAGTTGTGGCCATTAGAAACCTGAGCTTGATACAAAATGTCATGAACTGTGTTGTGGTACAAATGTTATGTTGCACAATGAGTAGGAAGCATTACAAAAGGTAAAATGCAAGAGTATAAATATACTGTATGTACAAGATGGAGTAAAGGCTGTGATGCAGAATCAGACGGGTGCCTTGCAGCGTTTGAATATTTTCTTCTGTACAGTTGGGAGTTGTAGAAATTGCCTCTGCAGCCCACTGAGTGCCGATGCATCAACAGGGCCATTAAAAACAAATGTGTCTCCTGGCAACACAACAGCCGAGTGCTGAAAATCATTTGTTCCTTCTCTCTTCTCCTACTCCCATATACTTCCTACTGATTTGTATTTCTTTAAATTAAGTTTTAAATGTAGAGAAAGAAAAGAAGAGGATTGGCTGAGTCAGGGTGCTGAGCAGAAATAAAAACCTTCTCCCTCAGGGTACTAGTCAGCAACAGCATCGCAATATTCACGAAAAATAATAATAACAGGGTATTATCGTGTTCTGCGGGCGACCACAGAGGAGCCTGCTTGGGTTAAACTCCATTCAGGCTTTCATTTCAAGGGTCACAGGTTGAAGGTCAGGGGTCATGGTGCAGCAGTCACTAGGAGGGGGCATCTTCTCCATGTATAGCCTTGTACTTTACCATCTCCTCTGGGAAGACTTTGCCGAGCTCGGAGATTAGAAGGCTCTTGAATTTCTGTAATTAAAGACGATACAACAGTAGAGGTTGGTTTATTACTGATTCTGATTTATAACTACTTTTGTACTTTGTGTAGAAGATAATAAACATATGTATGCTTATGTCAAAATCTGCCTTGTGCCCAATTTTATTAACAAATAACAGAATCGTTAAGACACATCTGAATATGGAATAAATATGTCAAATAACTGATTAGTGGAGCGGAGCTTCTACTGAATCAGGACAAGATTTAAGCATTGTGTCCAAGGACAATTATTTCATTATCTATAAACAAGGTCACTTTTAGCAGAGAGGGCTAACTCGAGCACACGGCTCTTTGTATAATAAAGATTAGCCTTGAAAGGGATGTTTTTATCTTTTAAGAAAATTCCACACAATTCCTACATATGCTTGGGGGCATTTAATCAGTGAGGCTCTGGTTATTCTTGCAGGGTCATTGGTGGGGAATCTCAGTGACCCTGGCAACTATCTCTTACCGTCATAGTGTCAATCTTCCCTTTGACCTGCTCGTTCCTCGCCAAGGCTCTCTCCAGACATTCCTTGGTGTACAGCTGAGGGTTTCGACCTTGGTCGATGTATCTACAAAACACACACAGGGCATAACATCAGCCGAGGGAACTGGGATGAAGCTATGAAGCGCAGATAAGGAATTATGAATTCCATTAGCTAAATTTCGTAACTTGGCCTTCCTTCTTGGGCAAGTTTTTTTCCTCACGTACCACTGTAGCAGGTCACTGAACATTTTCTACCAGCCATTATAAAGCAGGCTTAAGTCCTATATAAATACTGTGAATGTATCGAAACGCTCAATCCACAGGGATTTGAAAACATTTGAAACAAGCTGTCAGGATTTCTGTCCATTTGTGATGTCATGAATATACAATATTTAGACACTTGACACAATTTTAAACGTAAACATTCTAAATGTGTCCCAGTTTATTCCTGGTTGCAGTGTATGTGAATGTCATCAGCTGACAGGAAGTACACATGAACCACTACTGTTGCCTAGCAACGCAATCCTGTTCCGTCAAAATGTGCTAAAATGGAGCGTTTTGGACAGAGGGTAAATACAGGCATATTCAGGCTGACAGTATGAGGAAAATAACGTTTTTTTTAACATCACAACATTTAAACATGTTCTAATAAAAACACAAAATACAAGTATGAACCTGAAAATGAGCATAATATGGGACCTTTAAGATTTTGCTTTCTTTCCTTCCAGCGTCTATTAACACAACTCAACAAGAAAACAGGTTAATCCTCATTCATTGCAGTTCACAGGTTTATGTATGATCTCTTGTTTTATAATGAATATGTATTTATATGTATTTTACTCAGGGGCATGTGCAATATTTGACATGTTTTTCTACTGCGTCTTTGGTGTACCACTGTTATGTCTTGTTGGCAATGTATGGTAAGTGTGTGAAGGAGCGCTATCGCAGGTCCTTCCTTCCTGCAGCTGTCAGACTCCACAACCAGCACTGCTCCCAGTAGACCACTTACACACTAAAAAACCTGACAATAACCTGATATTTTCAGGTGGAATTTCATTTCATTCTCACTGTGCAATATCATTTTCCACTTGTGTAATTTTGTCAATAGTCTGTTTATTGTCAATACTGTATGTACTACTCCTATTTTTATACTTCCTTCCATTTAAATGGTTCATATGTTGTTATACTTTGTTTAGCTCTTTTTTTACTGTGTTAGCTGATGCATCTTGTTTTTTGCACTATCCCCTTTGCTGCTGTACACTGCACATTTCCCCACTGCGGGACTAATAAAGGAATATCTTATCTTATCTTATCTTATTGTATTTAAGCTGATTGCAGCTGTGTGCAGCACTAAAAAAATCCCCCTTGGTGTGAATAAAGTATATCTTATCTTATTTTGAATAATTTATTTTTATCGGATGTGTATGCCAAATTGAAAAGTGGCTCTCGACAATCCAGAATAACAGTAAAATGAGGCATGTAACATCACCAGATTACCAGAACAAGTAATGACACTACAAAATAGTCATAGTTTTGAATGAGGTTTGGTGTCGCTTTAACAGACACAACAATATAACAGCTAACTAACATTGCGGGACTTGATATATATAGATATATATCTATATATACCAACACATATAAATGTTTTTCTACTGCGTCTTTGGTGTACCACTGTTATGTCTTGTTGGCTATGTATTGTTTTAATATGATTGCAGCTGTGTGCAGCACTATTGCACCAAGCAAAATAACCCCCTGGGGAACAATAAAGTATATCTTATCTCATTTTAATTATTAAAACTTATTTTTTATAGTATGTGTATGCCGAATTGAACAGTGGCTCTCGATAATCCAGAATAACAGTAAAATGAGGCATGTAACATCACCAGATTCCCAGAACAAGTAATGACACTACTAAATGGTCAATATTGTGACTGAGGTTTGGTGTGGCTTTAACAGACAACAGTATAACAGCTTGCTGGACTCACTCAAAGACCTCCAGCGGCACGTTGATCTCATGAAGCTGCTGACGGCACTTCTCGATGTCTTGAAGTCCAGATATCATGAAGTTTCTGAGGAGAAAAGAGGGTGAATATGATGCATATTGTGCAGCAGATTGGAGCCTCTATAGTGAAACATGACTCACAGTTTCTGGTTGAGTCCTGCCTGACTGCTCGGCTGGAAGTCGCTCACTATTATCCCCAACTGTCGAATATTCTCGATGAATTTCTCCAGATGCTCCTCCAGATTATCAAACTTCTCAGCCATGTTAGTAAACTGTTGCTAAACCACTGGAAAAGAAGAAAACCTTTAGTGAGAATACTCGACTGTTAGCTACCGACTCTACGACAGTCAGAGCGCCGAAGTGCTTTACGGCAATGGAAATAGCCAATCGCTGTTAGTGCTGTTCCGCTGCCTAGGTAACAACCAATGACAGGGTGTCGTTAAGTGACTCGTAAAGCCTCAAAGTGTCGTGCTGACAGTAAAAGACGCTTCTTTGTCAAGAATTGAGTTTATTACTGCAGAGTAGTAACGGGGGATTTCACTACATCTAAAGCAGTGTTGAACAATTTCTGTGCCAAATGATGAGGATATATATTATCTCATTAGAATAAGAGTGAATGTGAGTGATGTTGAGATTACATTCCTCTGGTATCTTCCTCAGGTGAACACAGGAACACCATGTTAGCCTGAATAAACCAGGAAATGCACTTTGAACCTTCAAAATAAATGTAGTATTACATTAATATAATGTATAATATTTGCACTATCTGTTTATATCGTGTTTATTTTTTGTTTATAGCTTATATTGTATATTGGTAGAATTTCAATTTTTTTTATTCTTATTTTATTCTCAAGATACAAGATTCAAGAGTTGTATTTGCCATTTGCACCTAAGTACATTGGAATTCTGAGCAGTTTACACCGAGTTAGCTTTAAGAAAAGAAAAAAGGTAGAAAAGGCACAAGGTAATTACAGTACAAAATAAGTAGCACATTCAACTCAACACAATAAATAAATAAATTATTAGAATATAAAGCGCCCTCAGTGTAGTCAATAAATAAACTAAACTACCCTCTGCATAGGAACAATACACCCAGAATACAAATATACAGTATATATATTCCATGACCATGTTAAAAGAACTTGTAACTCTCAAAAATATTTAAAAAAATAAATAATTAATATATTTCAGACAATTACACAGTGGACGGCAGCATATTGCACAGCATTACAGTCCATTCAGTTCAGGTGTACTGAGTGTCAATAATGGTATGGAGGTGAGGTGTGGGGTATTTGTGTCCTTCTTTAATGTCCTAACGTTTTTATCTATTCTTTTGTTATTATACTGCTTATTTGCATCAACAAAACCAAAGCAAATTCCTAGTGTTTACATCTTACACCTGGCAATAAACACATTTCTGATTCTGATTCTGATTCTGATTAACAGTTATGGCACATTGGACAGCCCAAGGATTATATATAGTCCCTGAATCTTATGTTTTTATGTGTGGAATAGGCTATACCATAATTTCTGGCCTTTAATAGGCTATATGTTTTTGAGATAAAGTCACTACAATTCTGAGTATTTTTTTCCTCAGTAAACATTTGTTCAACTGCTGAGAAATTGCTCTTAAAGGTGTGGTTCACATTGTTTCATATGTCCATTATTTGTCTTGGTGCATTGGAATTATTATAGTGTAAGTATATGTATTGTTTGTTTTATTATAAACCCAATAGTTAGGATATTGATGTAGCCTTGCAATAAAAATGGAGGTAGGCTGGGGAGTTTTATTGGAAAAGGCAATAATTGAAAGTAGTAAATTGTAATCACCAACTGCCTAAGGAATTCATTGGTACCAACCATGTCATACTAGCTTGTCGGGAAGGAGGCTAAATATATCTACGCTAAATTTTGGCAAGGGAAAAACTGGCATGGCCATTTTCAAAGGGGTCCCTTGACCTCTGACCTTACATGCAGTTTGGGGCAAGTTATAGTCAAGTCAGCACACTGATACACTGACAGCTGTTGTTGCCTGTTGGGCTGCAGTTTGCCATGTTATGATTTGAGCATATTTGTTTTATGCTAAATGCAGTACCTGTGAGGGATTCTGGACAATATTTGTCATTGTTTTGTGTTGGTAATGGATTTCCAATAGTAAATATACATTTGCATAAAGTAAGCATATTTGTCCACTCC
This sequence comes from Sebastiscus albofasciatus, assembly GCA_916701655.1. Taxonomy (NCBI): domain Eukaryota; kingdom Metazoa; phylum Chordata; class Actinopteri; order Perciformes; family Sebastidae; genus Sebastiscus; species Sebastiscus albofasciatus. The sequence continues at coordinate 7,007 of CAKAOI010026576.1, forward strand.
CATGTTGATAAGGGTATTAAATACTTGACAAATCTCCCTTTAAGGTACATTTTGAACAGATAAAAAAATGTGCAATTAATTTGCAATTAATCGCGATTAACTATGGACCATCATGCGATTAATCGTGATTAAATATTTTGATCGATTGGCAGCCCTAATATCAACACTAGAGATAAATATCTATAGTATACACAATATAAAAAATAATGTATTTATTTATTATTATTTTATCGTAGACTATTTTCTACAACTTACATATAAATTATAAACATAGACATTCTATATACATTAGCAAAATTAAGATTTTTGTCTTAAAGGTCCCATATCATGCTCATTTCCAGGTTCATACTTGTATTTTGTGTTTCTACTAGAACATATTTACATGCTGTAATGTTAAAAAAAACGTTATTTTCCCCATACTGTCAGTCTGAATATACCTATATTTACCCTCTGTCCGACAGAATTGCAACAGAATTGCGTTGCTAGGTAACAGCTTGGGTCCATGTTTACTTCCTGTCAGCTGATGACATTCACATACACTGCAACCAGGAAATAAACTGGGACAAATTTAGAATGTTTACATTTAAAATTGTGTCAAGGGTCTAAATATTGTATATTCGTGACATCACATTTGGACAGAAATCCTGACAGCTTGTTTCAAATGCAGAGTTTGTGAATACAGGCTGCGTGTATTTCCCTGTGGATTGAGTGTTTTGATACTTTCACAGTATTTATATAGGACTTGAAAAATCTCACTTTTTTATAATATGGGACCTTTAAATAAAATTTAAATGAGGTGTAAAACCAATGTGCAAAGTCAACATGTGCAAGGTTATTTCAGAAAAATTTAAACTGGAATATGTCAATGTTGTAATTTAATATATAGTTTGCTACATTTCTCTGTAAACTAGTCATTTTTTGTGCTTAGTTTGCCTTGAATGTATAGCCTAAACTTCAGGGCTTTTATTTTGAAATGGCTCCGCCGCCGCAGCGCTCCGCCGGTGAGAAGCAAACTGACTCACTGAGGAGGATTACCGGAGGCTGCTTCGTCCTCGGCTGCATTAAAGCTGGAGCTGCCGCAGCTGCACACACACATACACACACACACACACACACGTCAGAAAAGGCTCTGCTCGTCTTCCTCACCGCAGCTCCCTCCGACGGCAGGTCGACTGGATGGTGGAGCCATCTCTTCTTTTTACGCACGGTGTCCGGTCGACATTACGGGATATAAAGCGGACATATACTTTGACTTTCACCCGTCTATACGGTAAGCACGGGCTGCTGTCGGTGTTGCTGGTCTAATATTGGGCTGTGTGGGCGGTAGGGCGCACATAAAGGAACATGTATGATATTCTTATTATAAGGACTGATATTTTTGGACTCATCCTGGTATTTTACTCCAATATATTCCAACAGTTTATGGTGCATATATCCTTATAGAGAGTTTATAGTGACCTTAGTAATATTTATGTGTTTTAATCTCCCGTAGCCTATGCTACTATATTCTTCCTATACATTTCCTTTAGGAGTCTAGTGCGTCTAATCATTAGGATACTTTGTTATAATAACCTTGTGATGCGTAATGGTGTTTTTTTTCCTCCCATCATTATATGATTTTCGTGCTATATTCCTGTAACCTGTTTTCTTTCGCTATGATCATATGCACCTCTCTGTTAAAATGCATTTTGATACCCCTCTCCATAGCCTATGCTACTATATTCTTCTTATACATTTCCTATAGGAGTCTAGTGTGTCTAATCATTAGGATCATTTATTATAACAACCTTGTGATGCATCAGTATATGATTTTCATGCTATATTCCTGTAACCTGTTTTTTTTTCGCTCTGATAATATGCACCCTTCTGTTAAAATGCATTATAACATCACCTCAGTGCTTCTGCGTATAAACGCATCGTCCTATCACTGAACAACTGCAGTCATGATGTCGAATCCACTTGTGTGTGGGGGAAGAAAAAAAATACTGAATTCCATTGATTATTCTAACAAATCCAAATTTATTTTTTGGTGTTGTCTAACAAAAATATTCATCTAAACTCGCAAATGTGTGTTGTTGTTTTTACTGTTTTTTGTCTCTAGTCGAGATGATGCACTGAGGGAGACAAACTGGACACAGGTCGTGTTCATCCTGAGGCTGCAGTGAAACAGGAGGAGAGGGATTGCAGGTTCCAACAAGGTTTAACACTCAGCATCCATAAAAAGGTCTTCTGGTTGGTGACCGACTTTTTTAAAGGGTGATTCTTGCCCCTGTGCGGGGGGATCATCGGCAGGAGGAAAACATAGATCTATAAAACAAATTATGGCCACCCTACTGCGGAAGATCGGTCTGATCCGCCTGCACGACCGAGACACCGAGGATCCGAAGCACCATCAGGGCTCGCTAAAGGGGACTAAAGGAGGCAACCAGAAGAACAACGCCAACAAACACTGTCAGACCGCCAACGAGACCAACAACATCCTGAGCACGCCGGAGATTAAGGCGAGGAAGCTGGACCAGCAGGGCAAGGACAAGCCGTCCGGCAAGGATAAGGATAAGGATAAGCAGCAGGGCAAGGACGCGAAGGAGAAGCAGCAGACTGGAGGAGGAGGAGGTGGAGGAGGTGGAGGAGGAGGTGGTAGTAAAGCGACCTCCTCGATACCTCCGCTGGCGCCTCACCGGCAACACTGCACCCAGGTCCGGACGCGCAGGCTCATGAAGGAGCTGCAGGAGATCCGGAGGCTAGGGGACAACTTCATCACGGTGGAGCTGGTGGAGGACAACCTGTACGACTGGAACGTCAAGCTGCACCAGGTGGACAAGGACTCGGCGCTGTGGCAGGACATGAAGGAGACGAGCACCGAGTTCATACTGCTCAACGTCACCTTTCCCGACAATTTCCCCTTCTCGCCGCCGTTCATGCGCGTCCTGACGCCCCGCCTGGAGAACGGCTACGTGCTGGACGGCGGCGCCATATGCATGGAGCTGTTGACACCCAGAGGATGGAGCAGCGCCTACACGGTGGAGGCGGTCATGAGGCAGTTTGCGGCCAGCCTCGTTAAAGGACAGGTGAGGAGGCTGGTTGGGTGAGGGGGTCCTTGCATGGAGTATAGTGTTAAGGCAGGCTTCTCGCTGCCTTAAAGGTCCCATATTGTAAAAAAAGTGATATTTTCAGGTCATTTACATTATAAAGCAGGTTTAAGTCATATATAAATACTGTTAAACTATCAAAAAGCTCAATATACGCAGAAATACACACAGCCCATATTCAGAAACTGTGTGTTTGAAACAAGGCGTTAGGATTTCCGTCCATTTGTGATGTCACAAATCTAAAATATTTTACCATTACACAGTTTTAAAGGGACTGTTTGTAACTTTCAGAAATGCTTGTTAACAGCGACACATGTGGCCGTTAAGTCAATGAAAGTCAGCGTCGGGTTCGCGCTTGTGCTCGATCTAAATAGACATAAACGAGCATCGCTCAAAACAGTGAGGTGACACACATCAGCTAAACCACAATATCACTCTATATTTCACCTGCTTGGCAGTAATGTTAGCTGACCAGACGAAGGTCTCTCCATGAATCACTGCTGATCCTAGTGTTGGCTTTGAGGCTGAAGCAGGAAGAGAAACGTTATCGCCTCCGACCGCAGCCGGAGAGAGATACTGATATCGTAAAAAGTGAGATTTTCAGGTCTTTTACATTATAAAGCAGGTTTAAGTCATATATAAATACTGTTAAACTATCAAAACGCTCAATATATGCAGAAATACACACAGCCATGTATTCAGAAACTGTGCGTTTGAAACAAGCCGTTAGGATTTCCGTCCATTTGTGATGTCACAAATTTAAAATATTTAGATCATTACACAGTTTTAAACGTAAACATACTAAATGTGTCCCAGTTTATTTCCTGTTGCAGTGTGTGTGAATGACATTAGCTAACAGAAAGTAAACATGGACCCAAATTGTTGCCTAGCAACGCAATTCCGTTGCCATTCCATTGAAATGCTCTAAAACGGAGCATTTCAGACAAAGCGTGAATACAGGTATATTCAGGCAGACAGTTTGAGTAAAATAATTTGTTTTTTGAACATTAAAGCATGTAAACATGTTCTAGTAGAAACCCAAAATACAAACATGAACCTGAAAATGAGCATGATATGGCCCCTTTAACTATGAACTTATTTGTTACTGAATTAAACTACAGTAGGGCTGTGGGTAAAGCAAGAGCACGGTGGAGAGCTTTTCTGTGCAACAGGATCCACTTTAATGTCTCCATTCAAGCGTAGGACAATTGAACACCGATAACCAAAAGGTGGCACATCACTTCTTACTTCACATCACTCCGCCAATCTTAATCATCACTCACCTTACAAGCACGTAAGGTGCTCCATATTATATAGTTCTAGATCTAACTTAAGGAGCAGAATACAATATGTATACTGTATAGAATAAGTCTTTACAAAAATAAATTTAATCTTACAATATCATCAACCATACAGCATGTCAGTCATCTCTATTACATGTATATTTAGCCACAGTGGCGACTGGTGGAAATGTTTCTAGGTAGGTCTGTGCCACATCCAAGCAATTTCAGCAAACATCCCGGTATGATTTAAAGGGACTGTTTGTAAGAATGAGAAATGCTTGTTAACAGCGACACCTGTGGCCGTTAAGTCAACGAAAGTCAGCGTCAGGCTCGCGCTTGTGCTAAATAGATATGAACGAGAATCACTCAAAACAATGAGGTGACACACGTCAGTTAAAACCACAATATCACTCTATATTTCAGCTGCTTGGCAGTAATGTTAGCTGACCAGACGGAGGTCTCTCCATGAATCAATGCTGATCCTAGTGTTGGCTTTTCCTGCTTCAGCCTCCGGGGCTCCGAGCCTCCGGGGCTGAAGCAGGAAAAGCGGGTTGGTGCCGAGGCTGAAGCAGGAAGAGAAACGTTATCGCCTCCCGACCGCAGTCGGAGGGAACAGGAGAGACACCGGCACCCGGTCGGAGACAATAACGTTTCTCGCTGCGGAGCCCCGTCACTTCACGAGACACGGGAAATCTCAGTTTGTCTGGAGGAGCTCCAGCAGTTATTTCTGCACAAACAAATAAATAAAATTTTGAGGTACTTCTACTTTACTTGAGTATTTCCATGTTCTGCTACTTTCTACTTCTACTCCACTACATCTCAGAGGGAAATACTAGACTTTTTTACTCCCACTACATTTATCTGACAACTTTAGTTACTTTACAGATTCAGATTATTAATACAAAATCTAATCACATTACAATCAAATGACACATATTACTGGGTGCATTCCATATGTAAAACACAAATATTGACAATTTGTATAATTTGTATTAATTATTGTTGTTAGTAGTACTGTTCAGCCATGACACGCGGTGGATGTGAGCAATCCCATTAGGGCATTCATACGCCATACATAATTAACGCGTAAAACATGCTTTTACGCATGTACAACATATGATTGTTTAATCCTGGATTTCATTTGGTACAATTGAGAAAATATGAAAATATGTTTTTGGTCATTTCATCTATCAAAGTCAACTTCATTTATTGAATGAAGTGTCATTTTTGGACACCAGTGGAGTGATCTCCCAACAAAACATGTTTATAGGTAAATTCAGTATATCCCAATAGTAAATACGCCCAAATGGGAGACAGTTTTACTTGTTATTATTAAAAGACAAAATTATTGAGGTATTTGCTATATGTTTAGCCTATCTATAGCTTTTCAGTGTGAGCTATAGGTGCTGTACTGTCACATCGCAGGCCTGTCCTCTCCTCATCCCCCCTCCTCTCTCCTCTGAGCCAACCCATGATTGGGAATATTATTAATCTTTATTTGACTTTACGGCAGCCATTTCATGCGGTGCAAAAACCTCAGTATCTCCTTGATGCCAGCTCTTCGCTGCAGTCCCCGGTTTTGCTCTCCTTTTATTGCCTCCATAAATCAGCATCCTTTGACAACAAAGACCTGCTGCCATGCAATGGAGCAGTCCCCATGCAGGCTCTAACACAGCGTCCTCCTATCAGATTATTCCAAAAGAAGGGATAAGACTGTTACTCAACATGTGTGATGATGGATGGAGAGACATTTGAATAAATAGAGACAGCAGGTAGCCTACCTAACCAGAGGTTCCTCGCTGATTTAGACCGACTGGATTATGTAATCCTGTCAAATCTGTTTTTCACATCCTCAGTGCACTGCAGCAGCAGCAGCAGCGGCAGCTCAGCAATTCCAATGGAAATGGCTGCATCTCCGAATGCACTCCAGGCTATAATCGTTTAAACTCTGAATAGATTTTCTATTTTCCACCCAGAAAAAGAATCACAGTTCTCTAATGTGTTTTCAAATGCTCACTTTTTTGTGTCAGATTCCAGTCATTTCATCTGCTGCTGCTTCTTTCTTCTCACTGGCTCTCTGTCATCTGACGTCAGCAGCATGACGGCGCTGTGGCAGGAGACCTTATGTAAACTGTCACTGGGTTCTCCTGCCCACCCCCAACCCTTAGTGCTTTTTTTGTCTTTGATGATATAACTGAACATTATTCCTGAGTCCTCTGTTGTCATTAAGCATCTGCAACCAGGCGAGGTCATGCAAAAACTGTACCCACAGCTGAGAGAGAGAGAGAGAGAGAGAGAGAGAGAGTGTGTGTGTGTGTGTGTGTGTGTGTGTGTTCATCTTGATTTGCTGCTTGAGGAGATGAGCTAGCAGCTCCGCAGTGCTCCCTAATTATGGTGCAGTGTCTTCCCTCTCTAGTTTGCTAATGGAAACAATATTGATTAATTATTCCTGTGTGTGTGTGTGTGTGTGTGAATGTATGTGTCTCTTTGTTCGCCTCTTTTGTGGATATGTGCAGGCGCTCGCTTGTGTTTCATGTCCTAATTTTCTACTCTTCTCTCACGCATCGGGACAAACACAGAACTATATATAAACCTTAACACACAGAGATATATTTATTCGTCCGTGGGCACCGGTTCGCTGTGACAGCAGCGTGATGAGGGTGATGTGGCTTGTTTAGAAGCTCCCTGCCTATTTTTAGTTTGAGAGGATACACACGGTGACAAAGTGGTGAGGTGAAAGTCAACAGAGCTACACGTTTTCCTCACCTGCACACACACAATCACACAATCACACAAGCTGAGATGAGGTGACATTACTAAAGGTAATCACCAGTCTGGCCTTCAGATACTTATCTTCCATTTTTCAGACAATCGCTAGCAGCACGGTGTAACCTGTCTTGTATGACAAGTGAATTAAGTGAATCATAGTGCCGTGCGGGTGGTAGAAACAGTCGTCTAGTGTGGCCAAACGCAGCGCCATATTCGATGTAGGTGTCTTTGTAGTGTGAGCCAATTTGGTAATTGATCTGCACTGTTGTATTTTTGTCTGTACAGCAGTGTTTAGAAAGTACCATTTAGAAGTACACTCCTGGCTGTAATCCATTCTCTCCTTCTCAATTTGCACTGCAGGCACGGCTAATTAGATTTCTCTGCAAACGTTTCTTCACGATTCATTTCTGTAAACTGTCAATCACTTGTACTCACGTCGGCAACGTTTCAGACCTTCAGACCTTCATCATGTAAAATTTGGCTTTGTTGTAATTGTTAGCTGTTCATCATTCATTTGAAAATACAAACGTGTTAAGTGTAGCTCGAAATGAACTACTATTAAGTGCTAAAAATGACACCCAGTAAAAAAAAAAAGATGTGACACTAGTTGCAAGGTGACAACAATTCATTTATGAAGCAAATATGCACATTCGCTGCTTCTCAAATGTAATAATTTGCTGCTTTTCTCAATTTGATGTAATTGAAAATTGAGTATCTTTGGGTTTTGGACTGAAATTCAGAAAAAAACAAAACAAGTATTTTAGACAGGAGGATACAAACCTGACCAAACCAAATTAAAGGGGTAGTCCAGTGATTTAGTGTGTCACTTCCATTACGTCTGGGGACTCACTAGAGACAGATTAAAACAAAAATGGTCCAAATTGACGCAGCAAAGGCCGAGATATGCAGACTTTTAGTCCACAGTATGGGTTAAGCCTTAAAGACACTGGATCTTCCATTTCCCATAATGCAACTAAATAGTGCTTTTCATGAAATCCCTAATTCCTCTTACATGCCCACTTCTCTCAAAACTTACAACTCCAGTTTGTTATACTGACTTTCTGTTAAAAATGTGTACTTTCCGAGCCAGAGCACAGACGACCCATGATGACATCATCAGGGTGATTTTCTCCAACTTTCCTTCAGAGCCACAGAAGACATTACACTGTTTCACCCATTTATGCCCACAGACTATATTTAGTATAATGAGGAAAAATGCCACATTTGTTCTGAAACGAACAAAGTCTTGAAATTTGGTATTGACATACTTTTGGCACGTATCTAATAGTACAACTTTGAATTTTTTTAGATCACATGAAGAATTACACATTTATTAATGGTCAAAGTCAGGATTTTTTTAAAATAAGGAAAAACGCTAATATTGTGTTTATTAAATGTTTTTTTCTTTTGCACCTCATATGTGTGCATATATGTGATATTCAACTTGTTATGAGTTCATAGATACCAAATACTTGATTGTGCTCCTTGTAGTTTCTGAGATACAGCCATTTTCTTATCATACTATATTTAGCAAGCTGATAAATTGTTAATTGTCCCAAAGTCCTCATCTCCACCATTCTCTGCACTCTCACTGTCAGGCGGTTCAATTAACATTTCTGCCATATCCACATCTTCTGATTATTTGAAATTAGGGCTGTCAAAGTTAACGCGATAATAACGCGTTAACGCAAATTCGTTTTAACCCCACTAATATATTTAATGAGTTAACACAATCGATCTTTTGGAGGTTGTAGCGGGCTCAGTTTTAAAGCTAGAGAAGATACTGGTATCGTTTGTGACTAGAAAACTTAAGGAATCCATTGGTACCAACCATATCATACTAGTTTGTCGCGAAGGAGGTTAAATAACGGTCCAAACCTGCGCTCAATTTTGGCTTTTCAAAGGGGTCCCTTGACCTCTGACCTCAAGATATGTGAGTGAAAATGGGTTCTATGGGTACCCACGAGTCTCCCCTTTACAGACATGCCCACTTTATGATCATCACATGCAGTTTGGGGCAAGTCATAGTCAAGTCAGCACACTGACACACTGACAGCTGTTGTTGCCTGTTGGGCTTCAGTTTGCCATGTTATCATTTGAGCATATTTTTTATGCTAAATGCAGTACCTGTGAGGGTTTCTGGACAATATTTGTCATTGTTTTGAGTTGTTAATTGATTTCCAGCAATAAATATATATATTTCCCCAAAAGCAAGCATATTTGCCCACTCCCATGCTGATAAGAATATTAAATACTTGACAAATCTCCCTTTAAGGTACATTTTGAACAGATAAAAAAATGTACAATTAATTACGATTAACTATGGAAAATCATGCGATTAATTGCGATTAAATATTTTAATCGATTGCGGCCCTAGTTGGAATATAGTATGATAAGAAAAACTCACTTTTCAGCCAAACGGTTTGACCAATTTTGAACATTTCTTAAGATTTTAGCTTAGGTAAGCCAAGATAACATTTCCACCAAACTGACTGAAATTTAAAATTACAATCGCCAGCACAAAGGGGTGAACTGTTTAACTTACACAGAATTTCTTTGAAAAACCCGGTGGAGTTCCCCTTTAAAAGTGTCCTGTTTTCTGATGGATTTCATTGTTCTATTGAAGTTCCTTTTTCACACTGCACGAAGACGAATGACAGCAAAGTGCTACAGTGTGCAGATGGTGTGCAGACTAATGACACTAACTTTAAAACAGTGGTATCATCCTTTAATGACCCCGCCGTCAGTCCCACAGGGCTCTCCTTAATGATCCGATGAGGACGATGATGACATTGATCCCTGTTTGTTTATCCCGACCCCGTTAAGCACATGTCTGCGTTATGCAATCCCCTCCTCCACCCCTCCCCCCTGCCCCCTGTGCTGCTTCCCAACATGCACTGGGGCCTTCCCTCCTCTGCCCATTGACTGATCTCCATTCACACGATTACCCAGCAGCCACTTTACACGAGTGTGCACCTCTCAACGAGCGAGCGCTTAGCTGAAATAGATAAACACTGACATGGCACTGTATAGGCCCGGGGCGCTCACTCAGCTGAGCGGCAACACACACACACATTCACAGACTTTTGTTTGCCCATTCTTCCTCTCACAAGCGGATATTTTTACTTTCCCCCCTTCGTCCATCTTCGGATGCATCACACCGAGCCATTCTTGTAGATGACTGCGAACACAATGGCGCTAATTAATGCTCAATTTCCCCTTTTCATGCTGAGGTCATGGGCTTTTGTGGAGAGCTTGTGCATCAATACACACATTCACAAGCACATTTTCACTCTCATTCACACACTCTCTTCCTCTCTCCTCCTATCATACTCTATGGTAAGCCATTTTAACATTTAATAGCTAAGCTCGACTATCCGTAATTAACATTAGAGACATATCTACATCGGCATTTTGACTAGTCAAAATGATAATTAGAGATATCTGTCGTTCAGTTCTGACTCTCCTAAATAACAGTTACAGATATCTCAAACGTCGTTATGACTAGTCAGAATTGTTGTGCATGACGTTGCTCATGCAAGGCTTCCCATTGGATATTGGCCCAACAAAGCATCTGAACAGTGTCAGCAGAAGCTTTTGCTAACTTGGATAGTTCGGTAGGCTAAAGATGGAAAGATATTCACAGATTCAAACTTCCCGGATCAATAACTCATAAGCAAAACATTGTTAAAACATAAACGATGGCTCTTTCTAACCCTAGTAAGGTCGACAACGAGCTACAACCTCGTTTTAATCAAAACGAGCCTTTAGTCCTCCGAGCTGGACACATAACATTGGTCTCTACGTGCAGCCGGCTGTGAGACGAGTGTCAGCGGCCACTGTGGATAACATAGAAAATGCTTTGGTAGAAATTTACAGGGTATTGTAGATTTAATTAATCTGTAATTACATTTTTGACTATCTGTAACTCCAGTTAGAGATATATTTAATGGCTAGACAGGATATCCATTAGAGATATCTTAACGTCATTTTGACTAGTCAAAATGTAATTTTAGATACCTAATAAGGACAATGTAGATATCTACAATTGAGGGGGAATTAAAGATATCTTGAACTGGAATTCTGACTAGTCAGAATTAAGTTGTAGATATCTGGACCTGGAATTACGACTAGTCAGATCTGCAACTAAATCATAGATATCTGTAATGAGAAACCTCATACACATGAATGGCAAAAGTAGTTTGAATTGTACTAGTAAAAATGCAATTACGGATACCTTAAATAAGAGTTTTGCCTAGTCAAAATAGAATTAGGAATATCTTGAATTAGAGTTTTGACGTTGCAGATATCTCTAATGAATATCCTGTTTAGCTATTAAATGTTAAAACGGCTTGCCATACATACTCTGTCTCACAAACACACAACCACTGTTTTCAGTATACATGTGAAGTCCATCTAATGTTTCCACACTCACACTGGGGAACAAATCAATGTGAAGCGTGTACATGATGCTCACATTGGCTTAATGGCAACAAGATGAGGGTACGTTCCTCTCCGCCATCTATCACCGTGGTAATCACACTTCTTTAACATATTGGCGCCGTGTGAAGATATGCACAGTTACGAGGTTGCTCGTGATCTGAAAAGAGAACAACACATCCCGGCTTTTTTCACCGATGCTCTGTGACAGTAGCCAAGCGGGTGCATTATCTGTGTTTGTCAGCCTCGGTGTAATCTGTATTACAGGCCTCTGGCTGCACAGCAGAGAGGCAGAGTAGGGTTTTTTTTTGTAGACAGCGCTGCTTAGATGACACCCAGTTGATTTGTTTTCCATTTTAAAAAGGCTTGTGTGGATCAAAGCGAGTCCCCGAGGAACGTTGCATACATCTATCTGGATGAGTCACTCGTTGCGTCATGCGTTAAGTTTCTCAAAAAGACGACAAAAAAAAAAACCCTGCCAACGAAGGGAAAGTTTTCTTGTTTCATTGTCTTCACGCTAGTGGTGAGATCAGCCATATTCTTGCCTTTTTGATTTCAATATTGATTGAAATACGAGTCGAAACGGTAGGACGAGCTCTGTAAAATGTGTGTCTGTTTGAGAGAGACAAATTGAGAGAGAGAGAGAGTATGAGTGTCGCTAAGCCCCGCAGTGAAATGAGGCCAGTGTTGCTACAGGAATGGAAACTGTAACCCTAATCTCCAGATCATTCAACGTTATCACCTCATCTCCCTTTATCCCCTGCATCACTTTTGACCCAAAATAGCCGAGCGAGTACGCAATAGGACATGCTGATCATCCATCAGATGTCATAGGAGTAGAGAATTAAAACGCTGGACTTGTGTTTTGATGTATCTTATTGCATGGAGTTCAAAATTGCAGTCCAAAAATCCACTTCTTGTGACAACTTAAAATCTTTATCTGCAAAGATAATGCAGATAAACTGGTATATTGAGTCATCATCTAAATCTTATATTTGGGTTCTTCTTTCCTGGTGTTGAGACATATATGTGAGGTGTTGTTTTTTTGGATCCAGGAGCAAGTCAGTGTTTTACAGGAACACACTGTCCAATGCATGCTGCAAAAAAATACCCCCTATTTTGATCGTTCTTTTTACTTTAATAAGCTCAAACAACACCCAATGGCCACAAGAACTATAAGCATTCAACTCACATATAGCACTGCTAAGGTGTGTATAAGGCCCACATGTACAAACTCATAGAAGTGTTGCTAAGGCATAGATATACTGTACATGAAAGTCCGTGGCTCAGTGATACAATAGCTACTGAAAGAAACCAAAAAGAATAGAAGGAAAGAAGGTAACTAAATACCCAAAACCCAAATGCTATGTCTTTAAACCAGGAAGTCACAGTTTTGTAATCGTATTGTGATAAACTAGCAGGGTTGTTCTTTGACCCAAAAAGTTAGTGACTCATCCCGATCAGCCATTTTGTTATTCACTTGTAAGAAGAGAACTATAAGAGTAAGTTCACCCAAATTACAAAAGAAACACAGACATTTTCTTATGTAGGCCGATGTTTTTCCACTAACGGTATCTTGTCACTTTACCTTTATATACTTTACATACTGGTTTACAAATTCTTCTCTGCTTACACCTCTGTGTACATACTATATCACTTCTCATCATGCATATACTGTACACACTACATCCTGTTTACATTCAGTTTTCCTATCTGAAATACTGTCTTCAACAAAATTACAAATTTACATTTAGATTACTATTTTATATTATGTTTTTATTTATTGTAACTGAACCTAGCCATGCAAATAGTTTGGTGGCAGATGGTTTTAGTTGTCCAGGTTTTTAGATATCCATCTCTTGAGGTTTCTGCCAAGACCCAAATAAAGGTGTTGAGAGCGATGGCATTGTGTCTTCCCAGAAACATTGTCCCATTTATCTTCCTCTCTGGAGCTTTTGAAATAAGAAATTGTCTCTATGAAAATTATTGTCAGTGTCCGTGACAGTGCGTTTTGTATGGATAAACATGATATAACGTGTTAGTTTGAGCTTTAGAGGTGCTGGCATAGGCCGATTTTGTTACCTTTGGACTGAGCCAGGCTAGCTGTTTCCACCTGTTTCCAGTCTTTAGCTAAGCTAAGCCTACTGGCTGTAGCTTCATATTTACTGCACAGACAAGATATGAGAGTGGCATCTTGAATAAGCGCATTGTCAAACTATTCTTTTCAGCACCAG